>CM041777.1:12390625-12431788 GCA_023374045.1 Limonium bicolor
TCAACTAGACTCTTCATATTCTTTACACAGTCTAGTTGACGGGGGGCAATCTGTTATACCCAAAATTTCAACCCCCCCCCCCCCCGGTGTAGGGTTTGTTAAACTTTAGTTATGAGAAGCACTTTGGTCAAACGCTGGTGATTCCCGGTCCGATCGGCGCATTCCGGAGCACTAGGGGAAGCTCAGTCATCTTCAAGGGTATTTTCATAATTTTTCAGGCCCTTAGGACCTCCTATAGGCTTTCTCTCTCCTCCGAAGAAGGTTCAAATCAATTCAAAATGCTTTAAAATTTTAACCGATGATAGAGGATGACATTTTGGACATAATGGTGTTCAAATTTTGATTTTTTGTATTTCCAATTATTTTTCTAGCAATTTCTGATTGAATCTGACGAGAAATTGTATTTAAAAATATTCCAATATTCAAAAAATTCGATTCCACCTAAGAAAAATCACAATTATCATCCTTGACACGTGTTTAAAAATTTCACAACAATATCCTTTTGGGAAGTCATTAACTAAGATTCCGAAAAATCTTATTTTTACTAGATTTTTTTCTATCTTTAAGAAAGTCTATATAAAGGAGCAAATCTCTTGAAAAAACAAAATCACACAGATCTAGAACCCTTAGAAGTCAGAAAACACAGCCTCTCACGTTTTTCAACACCGACCACCAAAATCAAACCGAAATTCCCCCAAAATCACCACTAAAACTCGTTTTCCAACTCCCAAAGCATCAACCATCATCAAAATCCCACAAAAACACCACCATAACGGGGGAAACATCAAGAACAACCAGTGACCAAAAGCCCGGTTCGAAGTCCTTTCGAATCTGCCATCAACGAAGCTCCCGACGAATCCCGACATGAAGAATCATTGTGAATTCGAAGGTAAAACAGGTGGGAATTTTACTTTTCTAACTCTCCACGACTTTATTAATCTTATCTCAAAATGGGGTTCAAACCGACTCTTTTCGGCTTCTGTATTGCTATTTGTTTTCGTTTCTGCCATATTACTTGTTTGCTAAGTTTCGTGTTTAATTCGACTTCAAACTGCAAAATTTGATTACTAACATCTTGGAAATTCTTCAGGCTACGAGTGTATAAATTTTGAGCCGAAAACACCGTCGGGAACCACCAAAATACCACCGTCCGTGGGTGACCACAGACGGGTTGTCCGTGGCCAGGGACACCCACAGACGGTGGCATAATTTCTTATTTTTCAATTTTTCAAACTTTAGGGTTTTAACGGTACATATCCGGGCCCACGGACACCCTGTCCATGGCCCCGGACTTTTCAAGTTTACGTTTTTATTTTAATTCGATTTTCGTAATCATGTAATTTAACTAGGTTCTGTGGTCTCAGACATTAGGTCCGTGGCTACGGACATAATCAAAATTTGACCTAATTCTGCCTCTAAACCCTAGTTTAGGTAGTTTTAATTTCCACTTTAATTTTCTGTCAAAAAATATCAAAAATACTAAAAAATCATAAACTTGCGCACTTAGGTTAAAACTGTAATAAGCGTAATTAAACTAAGTAGAGGAAAAATGACCTATGAGGGGTAATGAAAGTAATGAACCCTGAATAAGTCGAATACCAAGCCCCCGAACCCGAACTCTACCTTTCCTAATTTACCCTAGGTTAAAATTAGGTGGCGACTCATAATAGATTCCAGTGAGCTAATTTAGAATTTAATAATTAGTGTTATATGACATAGTTATTAATCTTATGTAACATCCCAAGGTCCCACATGTGTGATATTGTCCGCTTTGGCACACCGGTCACACGGTTTTGCTCTTGGGTTTCACCCCAAAAGGCCTCACACCAGAGTGGCCCGTGGAAGCGGGAAGCCCTCACCCATGGTGGATATTGTCCCCAGTCTCGGGGTTTTGTTCCAGGAGGATATTACACACCTCTCCGGAGGTCTCACACAAGGGAGAGGGATACTCATGCACCTATTAGGTACACTTCGTGCTCCTCCCCAATCAATGTGGGAGGTAGCCCATCTCTGGGTGCTACACTCCGTTCTCGCCATGGAGGTGAAGCTAGTTGTGAGTCGGTGGTAGTGATGATTAGTTTTGAAACCATTACAACGGACGAGCAATGGTACTAAGTGATCGGTATGACGTTTGTAGTGTGTGTTTTGTATTTGTCCAAGGGCCGCCGGATATGAGTAGCCCGGTCAGGGAAGAGTACCCACTTTGAGAATGGAGTGTAGCACAGAGATGGGCTACCTCCCACATCGATTGGGGAGGAGCACGAAGTGTACCTTATAGGTGCATGGATACCTCTCCCTTGTGTGAGGCCTCCGGAGAGGTGTGTAATATCCTCCTGGAACAAAACCCCAAGACTGGGGACAATATCCACTATGGGAGAAGGCTTCCCGCTTCCGCTGGGCCACTCTGGTGTGAGGCCTTTTGGGGTGAAACCCAAGAGCAAAACCGTGCGGCATGTGTGACAAAGCGAACAATATCACACATGTGGGACCCTGGGCTGTTACAAATGGTATCAGAGCCGGACCCAGGTCAGTGTGCCAGCGAGGAGGCTAGGCTCCCGTGAGGGAGAATAACGGAGTGTAGCACCCAGAGATGGGATACCTCCCACATCGATTGGGGAGGAGCACGAAGTGTACCTTATAGGTGCATGGATACCTCTCCCTTGTGTGAGGCCTCCAGAGAGGTGTAATATCCTCCTGGAACAAAACCCCGAGACTGGGGACAATATCCACCTAGTAGATGGCTTTCCGCTTCCGTTGGGCCACTCTGGTGTGAGGCCTCCGGAGAGGTGTGTAATATCCTCCTGGAACAAAACCCCGAGACTGAGGGCACCGAGTAGAGGGCTTTCGGCTTCCGCTAGGCCACTCTGGTGTGAGGCCTTTGGGGTGAAACCCAAGAGCAAAACCGTGCGGCCGGTGTGCCAAAGCGGACAATATCACACATGTGGGACTCTGGGCTGTTACAAAGGTTATAAGTGGACCTAGAACCCGATCAGATCCTAATCAATCTAATCAACATAGGAAGTGGTTCAAAAATCGAGGCTCACACTCTGCAAGCAGCATCTAACTCCATCTTCTTACATGCGCTCCAATCGATCACCCCAAAACATGAAAAAAGCATTCACTCCCGATTTTGACTCTCCACAGCTTCAGTTCACATAGGACGACACTTCCTCACGTTGTTCCTCATTCATTCAGTTTCTCTTCGTTTAAATAAAAGAAGCCTATGAACCTCATTTTCAATCTAAAGCTTTCTTACTGGAGATTGGGACAGGATTTCTAGGTCATAGGCTATAGTTTGGAGCTCACTGGTATGTTAATTCCTCATATCCCTCCTTCAGTTTCTAAAATTGTTTGTGAAATTACACCTGGCAATTTTAACCCAACCCGAACTCAACCCATACTTTTACGGATTAGGGTCTTGATTATTGACCCATCTATTTTTTGGGTTGGGTTAAGGTAATAAGCTAATTTTGTGGGTTGGGTTAGGGTTGAGATCTAAACCCATGACCCAACCCAAAAACCCGAAAATATATTTGTTAATAATAGAAAATAAAAATATTAATTCACACACACACATATATATATATATATATATTATTTTATATCAAAGTATTCCTTAGCCTTAAGCCCAAGTGCAGTTGGGCTATCCAATCTTTAATAATATCACACAACCTTAACCAAACAAACGGCTCAACCAATTACATATCAAATAAAAGGCCCAACCAGACCTTAACGTAATGTTGAAAATCCTAATGATCTCGTCTTACAGACTCACATCCATCTTTCTTCTCTATGTCGTTGTTTATGTCGATGTCACTTTGTTTTTCTTATTCGCACTGCCATTACGTTCTTGAGAACATAGGTATGTTTAGATTATCTATAGGGTGAACAAAAGTAGGTGATACATATTTTTTGTAAGTAGGATCTTGATTGTAGACCTCTTAGTGAATTATGAAGCCAACAATGCGGATAACGTGTTGTATAAAAGTTCCACAACTGTTGGTAACGATTAGTGATTATGACTATACTTTTCTTAGGCATGAGCACTCAGCTTAAACAGGTGTAATTTTTGTAACTATAAGTCATAGTTTGAGGCTTTGAGCTCTTAGTTTATAAGTTATTTCTAACTTTAGAAGATTTGTCTTTAGTATATTTCTCTAATGCATAATGAAGATTTTCATTTTCGTTCCCCTTTTTATTAAGGGCACTAGGATCATGTGCATATCTAGATAGGATTCCTCCCCAACAGTGGTAGAGCTTTACGTTCAGATTGATAAAGAATACGAGTTATTCGATTCGCATAACATTTAATTCATCTAAAGTTGGTTCGATCAAGCAAGATTACTTCTCTTTCTTTTGTTTCATCATAATTAGTATGCTTGCTAGCATTGGATGCTTTTTTATTAATTTATACTCATAATCCATCAAAATTATTGTATGCTTAAAAAATGGGTTGGGTTAGGGTTGAAGGATTTTAAACGGGTTGGGTTAGGGTCATGATTTTCTGACCCTTACATTTTTGGGTTGAGTTGATGATATTTTAAATGGGTTGGGTTAGGTTGATATTAACCCGACCCATCAACCCAAATTGTCAAGTCTAGCCAAAATCTTTATCCCCATTCTACTCGTCTTCTGGGTGCTTCAAAAAATTTATGCTCTTTCGTCTGTGTTGCCTGTGAATACTGGGGAATGACTTGTCGTGATATTAGAAAGCTACTCTAATTGGGTAATTGATTTGAAAAAGTGAAGTGGGTAATCGGCATGGTACATGTGCTCACTGCTTTGACCGAATATCTCTCCTTGACAAATTTTCCTGGAAAAATTATGGTATTACACTGTTCTAAAACAATTAGTGTAAATTAAGTGTTTAAAATTATATATTCTTTTTTATGGTACTAAATAATTTTGAAAAAAAATTAATTTTTTTTTATTTTTTATGTTTTATGATATTATAATATATTTTATAATTTTTGATAATCTTTTAATTTTTTTATAGTTATCTATATTTTTATAGTATTTAAATTTTTATGAATTTTAGTAAATTTTTTAATATTTAAGTGGTGGACTGTTTGTAACATTTAGGGGCATATTGTGAACTTTAAAAGTACTTTGTTAACTAGTAGGGGTATTTTTGTCTTTTTTGCTTCTGGTCAATGACATAGTGGCATTTCATGGACTTTTGCAAAAATATAGTGGCATTTCGTGAGATTTTTTTTAGTGGCATTTCATGAAATTTCCCTTAATCTTTTATATGCATTCATACTTGTTGAGATTGCTTGAAGTTCAATTTACATATCATGAATATTAACTTGATTGAATTTGTAATGTCAACTGAATTTAACCGAATAATTGACTCATATTAGACCCATGACCCAAAATAACCGAGCAACCAGGCTAGAACTAACCCGAACTGGAAGTTACCCAACCCAAAGTCACCCTAGCCGAAAGTCAACCAACCCGAAAATCACCCATACCGATCCTAACCGACCCGAAATTTCAACAAACCAAAATCAACCCTAAGAAACCAAATCAACCTGATAAGTGCGAAATATATACTTTTAGGGCTTTAATTCTTTCTATTCGCATAATAATTTGTGTCATATTTTACACTTATCATATGTTTTTCCTTAAATTTATGTTTGATGTGAACTGATGCATTTTATGTGTAAATAAAGGAAAATACATTCTTCATTTTATATATATATATACCACACACGTGTATATATATATTACACATATATCACGTTCAACAAATTGAAAATGTCCGAGCCATCATGATGTGGCTGTTAATGAAGTTATTTCTCAATATTATACCCACGTACTTCAGCCATACACTCACGTTACAGCATGGAAGTTACATCAATGATGATGGATTCATCACATATACCGTCACAAACCATGCACGTGGATTCCATCTTGAGCCCAGCTAACTCGGTAGCCCAATCGAACATAGCCATGCAGACATCCATACACCCATCGACAAGACGATGGACGTGGGTTGCCTTTCTCGCAGAGGACCAATTGATTCAACTCGTGGCCTTATGCAGACGACACAGGAGATTCATTCTGCATGCGCCGCGTACAACAATGACGTACAACATGTATGATGATGATGGATGAAGACACTAATGTGGACTGCATGTGCCATGCATCAACACATGCTAGGAATGAAAAGTTGGGCTTTATTTGTGACGGCTACTGGATTGGAAAGAAAGGCAATAAGACCTAGTGCATGACACGGACGTTCATAAGTGTGTGAGCCCCACGTGAAGGTATATGTACGAAAGTCAGAGAACACGACATAAAATAGAGGCGTAGACCTGGAGACGCATGAGAAGCATTTAACAGCCATGCACATGGGCTGTTGCTTTGAGATTTATATCTCGGCATGCATATAAAGAGGCGCAGACAGAAGTTCACAGGCGCAGCCTTTTACCAATACAACTTGATGTATGGCATGGGCCACGCATCCATGTGACCGAACCGCAGACATTTGCATCTCCGGGTTGACAATCCTTCTTTCTCTGCAGGGCCGACAAAACAATACAGTGGAGCAGACCAAATTGATCAGGCGCAGACACACTAATGCATGCACGTGGCTGATATCTGCTTACCATCATTGATGAATTAATTGCACACGCGAGCTGCACAAATATATTAAAACAAAGCCATGCTGAGGATTTCCTGTAATGGGCTGCACAGTCTCACGAGATCAATCAATGATCTATCACATACATGTCAGGAGGGTATTAATTATCCTATCTGAGATATTCGAGGATATGAATTCGTGACGGTATAACAGAGGCGTAGGCAAGTGTCTAAATGAGCATGTTTTATGGGTGTATTTCATATATTATATCAGCACTTTTCTGCTCATTCCACACTTATCGTATGTTTTTCCTCTAGTTTATGTTTTATTGATTATCTCACAAATTTATTGGTTTAAACATGAGGAAAAGCCAAGCTAGGAGCAAAGTACACGAAGAGACGAACGCATAGGCGCAGACGGCTCGAAAAACGGAGTCCAAACGAAGAATCTAGAGCCAGTCAAAGTTCGCAAGACTCGCAACAAGTTGTGTCCGCCCAGAACCATGAGGACACTCACGAGGACACTTAGGCGGACAGAACTTGTGTCCGCATGAAACAATGAGGTCTGTCCGCATGAAACAATGAGGACAGCACTTGTGTCCGCATGAGACAACGAGGACACTTAGGCGGACAGACCAAGTGGTGTCCGCATGGATTTAGGCGGACAGCCACGCGGACAAGCTTGTGCGCATAGCCAGAGGCGGACGCCAACGAGGACAGCAATATGTCCGCATTAAATAAGGCGGACATCTACGCGGACGCGTGTAAATGTCCAGATAATTAACGCGACAGACTTCGGTTTATCTTCTTCGCGGCGCCTGCAACTTATCCGTCTACTCCTTCAACAATATCAGGCGCCTGCCGACAGTAAATCCTCACGCGTTCTGCCGCCCCCAATCCATTACTGAAATTGCTCACGCGGTGTTCCCCCTATCTTCTTCCTCTTCCTATCTGCTATAAAACCCACGCTGCTTCTGCTCAAATAAATCATCCCTTCCTCATAATCCAAAGCTCTCCATCAGACTACGATCCATTCCATTCTCTTATCTCCCACTTCTCCATTTTATTTTCATTCTTCACTCCACCACGAAGCAGAAGCACGATAAGAAGAAGAGAAGAAAAGGGAGCTGGAGCAAAAGCGAATCGCAGTCCAGTCTCCGCCGGCAGTCTCCAAATTAATGGCTAACTCTGCTTTCTTTTTATTACTGTTAATGTCTGAGTGATTTTACTCGTATCCTAGGATGGGGTTTGACCCCAAATAATTCAGACTTATTATTAATACCAAGTTTGCTTATAAATATTTGTTTTGTCTCTCTAAATTATTAAATGCTTAACAACTGATCATTTTTATGCATTTACAGTTTCTCTTATTTCAATGATTTTGTAAATCTGAGAATAGACCACAAAGAAAGATAAACGTTAGATATTATCTCCTTGATTAGCAGATAAAATCCTTCGCTGTTATTAAAAGAATTCTTGCTTAAAAGCTAATTAATGATTTTAGACTTTTTCTGATTGTAAAAAGTCTATTGAATTAATTAAGAGTTGTCCTTATCTATGATTAGGAAGGCCACAAGAAAATTCTTAAACAGACAATAAGAGCAATTAGGATTATAATGATGGATTGTATTTTTTGATTTATTTGCCCCTGTTTCACTTATTAAACTTGTTTTAATTCCTTTCAGCAATATTGTTAAATGCTTTAGCGTGACAAACTACTGCATTTATTTGGTAACTATCAACATATGATTTTGAGATAGTCAAAGTACCACAAAGGAATTAACCTTGGTATTTACACTCCGGATTGAGCAGGAAAATACTGAGGCTATTAATAAAGTTCGTAACTGACAATTATCAACTCTAATAGACAATAAATATTTGAGACAAGATTATAAAATTGTTTAAGTAATTTAGGAAATTCCCCCGCTATCCTAGGATACACTTTTTCCATCCATTTACTTTATTTTACTGTATTTATTATTTCTGTACTAATCCTAAAATCAAGCTTGCCTCCGCTAAACCCCCAATTTACATTTTATGCACTTTTATTTATCTTTTTGTACATTTACTAAACTGGATAATTAATTAAATAGTTGCGAAGTCTCTGTGGATACGACCTTGTTGTACTACAAAGATTGGGTTCACTGCCCATAGTTAGCAAGATAGTTTAACTACTATTTTGCTCAACACGTAGGCGACAAGAAGACCACCGCCCCATGCTACTTCTACTTTCAGCACATCATCACATGATCACCATCGAGATTGCACCTCTGCTTGTTCTATAAATAGAACAGTACACTACTTCATCGACTACATACCCAGGAAGGGGCTCTACGCCTCTGTTCATAATTCTTCTCATCACCATACCACCACATCAATCCTCCATCTGCTCATTATCCATCGACCCATTATCACACCTTCATCATTCATCCATTTTCCATACACTCATTATTCAACTGAAAAAATCGACATATTATCAGTCCAAATAACAAGGCAATATCAGGATGTCAGATAAGATGATTTCTTATTCTGTCTATTTATTTATTATGTCGGTTTAAAGGATTTACTCTGGGGGATGGTTTATTTCAGTTTGTTTTAATTATGTAATTTTATTTTCTGGTTTTAATTAATTACGGACTGTTACGATTAATGTTATTCTTGCACTTTTTAATAAATGTCATGAGTTTATTAAATTGATTTACTAAATCTATTTTGATCCGACCAAGTGATAAATAGATCGGTTAAATTAATCTGTATATCCGTGGAATTATTGATTGGATTAATTAATTATTCCTGCAGACGCAAATTATTATTCCTCGTACTTAATCCGTTCACATGTGTTTCTGCTCGAGTATAGACTAGACCCCTCATTTCTGGTAAACGAGTTCTTCTGAGACTATGATTTAGCTCTTAAGAAAATATTAGGAATTTTGCCAATCTGTCTTTAATTAACCAGTGGACATAATTGATCAAACGGTTTTAACCTGAACCCAGAGTCTCGTTCATCCATATCGTCTATCACTTTATTTTATCTGTTATTATTTTCCTGTCTGTTATTTTAATTATCTCTCATTCTTGTTATTTATTTAAATCCTAAAACCAAAACAAACCTCTTTTGAATTACCCATTGCCTAAGGCTAGGCTTATTTACCTCAAGTCTCGTGGATTGACACCTGGTCGCTTCATAATTGCTATACTACTACGACCGGGATTTTTGCAACCCGACGGTCTATTGATTGTTGATTTCTAGGATTATTTCTTAGTTTTTAATACATCAAATAAATCGTTTGCACAACCCTAACAAACCGAATTCACCTTACCCGATCCAACCCGAACCAAATACTAGGCGATTTGAAATCAACCCGAACCAAACCAAACTGAACCCGAATCGATTGTCCCGAACTGCCACCTCTAGGATTAACTCGTGTGGTTGGAGGAGAATCTTTATACCCGTAATTCGATCATGGTTTTTACGAACTTTATTGAATTATGTGTTTACTCAATAGGGAGCTTGCTCTCAATGAGTGTGAGGGAGTATCTAAATACTGTTCTCTCCACTATCTAGTTCTTAGTGAGTCTGTGACTCTGCTAGTGAGTTCTTCGTGAGTAACTGACTCAGGAAGTACGGTCTAGGAATTTGCACTCCATCTTAACACTTTGGCCCTTCTCTTGCCCCTTGTCTTGCCTTGCGCGTGCCTTCCCCCTGACTTTGCTCCTTGCCATAAGCTTTCTTATTAGCCTCAAATTACTGGTTTTGCGCCTTTGCATGTCCAATCCAGCAAGATCGGTAGGCTTATCCTTCTTCCCTCAGCGGAGGTTCTACTCTTTTGTCTATGGATCTTTCTATCTTGGGTTTGGTCTTTGTTTTCGCTCTTCTTTGTAATTTGTGTTCTTTAGCTTCCTTTCCTCTTCTCTCTTCTAATGAATTTCTTAGTTTTATCTTGTTTTAATTAAGATCGTTCTACTATTTATTTTGTGATTAGTGTCTCTTCTCGGCGTCTATAGTGATTTTGGGTTTACATGTGGGTTTGGAGTCTGTCGGCTTCACCAAATTTCTGATCTACCTCGGTTGGGTATGACTTCATCGGTCACACCCATGCATGTCGAGCTTCTTTTTACCAAAGGATTCCATGAAAGTTTCTGAAAATGTCAGTTACTGCCATAGGTGGATTGACAAAGCATTTATGTAGTAGTTGGTTATCTTTATCTTTAGGTTATAGCACGGTTTTGTAGTTGTTGTGGGATGTATTTGTAAGACAAATACTTCTTTGCACTTACGTTTACCCATGAGACCTTTATTAGATGATCTCTCTTGTTAGCTTTTTTTGTCTATTTTATGTCTAACAGTATGTTTTATGTTCTGGGCTTGGTGTTCTTGGTTTTTGCTATCTACTCTACAATAGGCATGCATTTATTAGGAAGAAGAGGATGAAGTAAAGTTTATAAATCCTATCTACTCTACAATAGCTCAAGAGGCTCTTCATAGTGGTTATGCTAACACTCAAGGCTCTTGTTTGTGAATTTGGAGATTATTCTTTTCTATAATAATGAACAAACACATCCACAACTATCATACATTGTTTATGTCTTACTAATAAACTAGCGGTTGCAACGACCGTCCATCAAATAAAGGAACACTGTTTGAGATTATAGAATTCCCCGACACACCATTAATACTCATAAATAGTTTTACTTGAACTTATCCGAAAAGATAATTATTGCTGTGATGGATTAATTCGCAACTTGCCATAAATCAAACGCTGTGTGCAAAATATAGAAACTTGTACAAAAAACAAAAATGCTAATTTGAGTGATTGGAAAAAAAATAAAATACTCTACATTTTAGTAGGCGTTTAGTTTAGGTGAACATCTGGCCAACGACTAGTACCAAATCGACACGAAAAGCCTACTAAACAATTTAATTGTTGACGTCATGGATCCGAAGGGTGGGGATGGGGACCGACCTACTAAACAATTTAAAACCGTGTTTTTACGTGTCTTCAATGACAAATGTGATAATCCTATGTTTGGTTGGTTAGCTGAAAAGGAAGTCCAATTTACAATCAATTGAAGATGGAAATGAAAGTGTAAACGCAATCGATGGGAAGATGTTTGGTTGTGCAAGCCTCCGTCCTACATCTCTAAATTGAGAAAACATACAACCCGCCGAATTTTAATGTGACGAGATAGAGATTTCGTTTCGACCCGACTTGACAAATGAGACACAGACTTCCATCTATTTTCACACAAACACTCAAAACGCCCCTTAGTTAAGGTGCACTTGTGAATTGTGATTGTGGGTCTTAACAACCCAACCAAACACATGCTAATTTGTTTTTCTGTCTGTTTAGACCCTTTAATCTGAACTCACATTTCAAAGTTGAATGATATCAACTTGTCTCCGCACCTTCTTCTTGCGTGTGTGCATCCGTGCATGTTTGCTTTTCGCGAGTTGGATTCTGAGTTGCCATCAGAGGTAATTTTCTTCTCCAATTTGTGTAAATTAGGGTTTTTAGGCTGCCTTATTGTGATTCTAGATCATCTTTTCTCTTGAAATGTTGTGCTCGAACTGGGCAGTTGGTTTTCTAAATCGCCTGATTTTGTATTATTGAATATTGTTTCAATTAGGACAGCAGGTTATCATTAGTTGCAGCAGCTAAAGCATTTCCATTTCCAATTTACGGGGAGGGCAACATAGCTAAAACCCAATCTGGCGCCCTGTCCAGCCATAGTCCCTCACTGGTATCCTCCTGTTTGAAGTCAGCCGAAGTCTTCCAGGCCTCCAAAGATAGGGGAGATTTGATTTCAAATATCCATCTGACTTTAAGTAGCTCAGCTTCTAGAATTCAGAAAAGAAATATGGTTGAGATACCCAATAGCAATGTACATTCAAATGGGTCCATTAATGGAACGGTGGAGGAAAGGCTTGATGAGCTCCGCCGCTTGATGGACAAAGCAGAGGATGATCCCCTCAGAATTGTCGGTGTTGGGGCAGGTGCATGGGGTAGTGTATTCTTAGCTCTGCTTCAAGAAAGTTATGGCCATTTAAGGGAGAAAATTCAGATCAGGATATGGAGGAGAGCAGGGAGAGCAGTTGATCGTGCCACTGCAGAGCATCTGTTTGAGGTGATCAATTCGAGAGAGGAAGTGCTTCGAAGGCTGATCAGGAGATGTGCTTACTTGAAGTATGTAGAAGGGAGATTGGGTGATCGGACTTTGTATGCGGAGATTTTGAAAGATGGGTTTTGCTTAAATATGATTGATACTCCTGTTTGCCCATTGAAGGTGGTCACAAACCTGCAAGAAGCAGTATGGGATGCAGATATTGTGGTGAATGGATTGCCATCAACAGAAACAGCTCATGTCTTCAAGGAGATTAGTATATACTGGAAGGAGAGGATTAATGCACCAGTAATCATTTCTTTGGCTAAGGGTATAGAAGCTGAGTTGGACCCTATTCCACGCATAATTACACCTACTCAAATGATTCATCGAGCTAGTAAGGCTTTCTCCTTCTTCTGCATTTCTTTGCTGTACCTTCCACTGAGGAAACTTAGTTGTTATTTTTATCACTTTATTTTTTGCTTGCATTGTCATTGTAAACCCTGACATTAGTTGTAATTTATTCATCAAAGCCTTAGAGCACTTAGTTTTTGAGGAAGTGAAAAGCGGAAGCTTCAAACTCACTGGACAAATCTCAACAGATAGTTTCTGATTGGATCCATGGTGAATTCATCTGTCCTTTGGCATTTTTCAAATGTCTACTAGTTTGAGAATGTGCAGACCCTGTAGGCTGTATGGAGCTTTCATGCTGTTCATTTGTCCTAGCGTTTTTTCCTGGATACATCACAACCGTAGCAAAATATAGATGGAGTGGCCGTTGGTTTAAAAAACTATCTGCCAAAGTGTGAGGGTTGAGGGCTCTATATGCCAAAAAATAGTGGGAGGTCTCTGATTCCACATTTATCACTTCATCACCAGAAGAGAGAAAAAAAGTAGGAAGGATTTTTGTGGAAAGGCTTTTAATTGCTTTTATCAGATGGCAACCTGTTATCCCAATTTGTGCAAATGCTTTCCTTATTGGTCAACTATTGAGTGTCAAAGTAGGCATTGAGGTCCTGTTTCTAGCGAATATGTTCGTTATAACTTAAACTGGATCGATTCAGGTTCCAACTTGCTTACTATGTGAAAGGATCAAACGAAGTTGTTTTGGACATTATTGACAACTTTATTCAGCTTGTGAATAAATTACTGCACCTTCTGCTTAAGGGTGTAATCATATCGTCTTGTCTTGAAAATGTGCACTCTCTTTTCTTTGCTTACTTTTTTTAATTTGCTTGTTATTTTGTGCTGAACGTCATATTTGTTCGTACTCTACTTTATGTATATGTTTTACATGCTGATGGCATGGCTTTCTAAGCTTGGATTACTCTCTGTTACAGCTGGTGTTCCAATGGAAAATATTCTCTATCTTGGTGGACCAAATATTGCCTCTGAGATCTACAACAAGGAGTACGCAAATGCTAGGATCTGTGGGGCTGAAAAATGGAGAAAACCATTGGCTAAATTTTTGAGACAACCCCATTTCATTGTGTGGGATAATGGTGATCTTGTCACCCACGAAGTCATGGGTGGATTGAAGAATGTATATGCCATTGGAGCAGGTAATTTTGACCTTCTCTTGCATGGTTTTGAATTCGATGCTTGGACTAGAATAACAACTGCATAGGAAAGATGATATCAGCTTCACACATGTCTGTTGAGTGTATCTTTTATTTACTTTCACAGGAATGGTTGCTGCTCTGACCAAGGAAAGTGCTACGAGCAAATCTGTATATTTTGCTCATTGCACATCAGAGATGATATTTATCACGCACTTATTGGCTGAAAAACCAGAGAGGCTTGCAGGGCCTTTATTGGCCGATACATATGTGACTTTGCTTAAAGGACGTAATGCATGGTACGGACAGATGCTGGCCAAAGGTGAGTTGAGCCTTGAGATGGGTGATAGCATCAAAGGCAAAGGAATGATTCAGGTTGGTATCTCTAGGCAAAACTTTACATATTTGCTTGTTCACAATGATACAACTCAAGAAAAATGTAGAAAAACTCATTTTGATTTCTTAATATATAAAGACTTAAAAAACAAGAGTTAGAGTACTTAGTTATTTTTCAAAGGGATTGGTAATTATGTTCAGGTAAGACGAGCTTAAAAACTTGCTATGCTAGTGGATTGGACTGTTTCAGAGCTGTTCAAATGCTTCTGTAAAAAAAATCTGAATTCTGCAATATATGTTTTAAACAACTAGTTGAGATATGTCTGTTTGACAGTTTTATGCCGTCACAGTGTTTCAGTTCCTTGCTGTTCTCAACGAACTAAAACTCACTATCATAACTTATTAACATCATCATGCCTCATAAAGGTGTATTTTGATTTATTATGTCTCGTGTATTCAGAGATTGTTGTCGCACGATAGTGAGAATTTCAAAACTTTGGCTTACAAGAGACAACTGGATGAAAGAAACCTTCGTTAGTGTGTTTCTGGTCTTGAAATTTCCTTTGGTGTATGGGTGTTCTTTAGATAATTACTGTAAGATATCAACATGGGCATCTTTAACGCCATTGCCCTTGCATGCCCTTAATTGAAGAATGCTTAACCGTGATGAAATAAGTTTAAAAGTCATGTAATGGTCCTCCCTAGATTTCAACTTTCAGTATTAGATCAAGTAGTCCCTTGCTCTCAGTATTTGCCTAATTGCTTGCTTATTATCTTTGTTAGGGTGTTTCTGCTGTAAAAGCCTTTGTGAACTTCTAAGCCAGTCCTCTTTGAGCGTCCTGCTTCCTAAGGAGAACAAGCCCATTGCTCCCGTCGAGCTATGCCCCATCTTGAAGACACTGTACAACATTCTCATTTCAAGGTAAGGCTCAAATAATCAAGAGAAAACTCTTTACTGGTGAATCATCTTGCAATTTTTCTGTTTCACTGTCCGCTCATCAGTAGAGATCAATATGGGCTGTTTTTCCGCATCTGCAGGAAGTCACCTTGCGATGGCATTCTTCAAGCGCTGAGGGATGAAACCATGAGTGATCCTAGAGAACTTATTGAGATAGCTCAGTCACATGCGTTCTATGTACCATCTCTTCTCGGGCAGCTCGACTGAGACCGTGAGGAAACCTGTTTGTCCTTCTGTAGATGGTACCATTCGCATTGGTGTGATTAATGGCTTCCTTTCTTCTGAACTTTGAGGTAGTTTACCCCCCTTTTTGAAATGTATGGGGTGTGAAGGTGGATATTATGCCGAGGCAACCTTGGGCGTTCTGTAAAAATTGGTATGAGTTAGTATCTGGGTTTATTCACGGGCCACTGTGAGAAAGTAAAGTGCCTGGAGAGAGAGATTCTTGCGTGTTCTTGTTGTCTTTCATCTCTTGTCAGCTGCGTTAGAGCGTAGGAAGGTGGTAACTTCTATTGTGGTGGGTCTGTCCTTGTACGCGGTTGTTAGGGACTATGGCTCGATCACGAAATGTAATTTGGTGTGAATAGTTGTGGTGGCACTGGCAGTAAATTACGATCAGCTGTTCCCTAGACTTTGTAATTTATTAGGGATTTCTTGTGAGAAAGATATTTCTTATTTCGCGAAATGAAGGGAAGAATGCAGAAACTCTCAATTATTTACTCCGTGCATACTTCTAATTATAGGGAGAGAGATTGGGAAATGGAGCTATCTAGAGAAGATTTTTTGAGGATTATAAGAGGGACGATTATTATTTACGCAGGTAAATAGAACAATCAACAATTGTATATGTAAGATAGTGAATAGTGTCATCTATTTTCAACTTCAAAATCTGTGAAGCCCTTTTGAGAGTACGTCTTTGACTTGTTTTAGAGATGTGTGATAAATTGATCATTTATTGCCAAGTTTCTCTCAATGAAATGTTGATCAATTCTAGGGGTGTTTAGTCGTCGGACTTCCCAGACATTGTAAGGCATCGCATCTTTGTTCTTAATCTATGGGTTCTTTCAAAAAATTCTAGGGGTGTTTATTTTTGGTAGGGGTGCGCATTCGGTTTCATTGTAACTGGAGCGGTAATTATTTTGATTTTTAACAGAAATTTTTAATCATTTCTTTTTAAAAAATCAGTTATTCGGGTAAAACCGAAATATAATTCGGTTTTTGGTTCCAGGTTGGTTATTCGATTTTATCCGAATAACATATATCTAAACTCTTGCTTTAGTTTGTGCAACCCAATCGGTTCTTTTTATAATTCGGTTTTAATCGAAAACTAAATTCAAAATTTTGTTTTCAGTTCGGTTCTCAGTTCTAGCCTTAAAAAGTTTTGGTTCTCGTTTATTTCGGTTCTTATACTCAAATTTGGTTATTCGGTTATAACTAAACAAAATTGAAAACCGAACTATTATTCCTAATTCGAATTTTGGGTAGAATCAAATAACCGAATGCAAACCCCCTATTTTGGGGAAATCAATAAAGAGAATTAATTGAAATGACTAAGTGTTTTGTTGTTGCTTAGGCAATTTTTTATATCTAGGAAAGTGAAAGAGATTGAGATTATCCTTAATCTCTTTATCATGATTCCTTGCCTCGTACTAAGGAATAAAATGTCCTTTCCCCGATACACTTTTACCGTGATTAGTTGTTATTGACCGATGACGAATGACCATAAATCGGTGACTGGTTTATGTTGACCAGTAATTGATAGTTGTTGACTGGGGCGGCCGATGGGCAGTGATGTTGACCGACGGTGGTCGATGGGTGATTAATTTTCTTTTCCCCTACACAACAAATAGTCAAAAGAATCAAAGAATTTCTTTATCATCTCCTTACATTATCTTGCTGGTTTTATTCAATTTCCTCTGCTCAAAACAAATGCCCTGTTAATGTATTTTGTCTTGTCATGTTAGCCTTGATTCTTAATTATTTTGATAGTTGGCTGGTTATCACACATCAGCTTCATTTGTCCTTCTACTCCAGCATCAAGTCATTAGTATAATTTGACGCTATAGTAGTTCACATAAACCATGTTACAGAAAACCTAACGCCGACTTTGTTGATGTTCTAGTGACAACACTTTTTTTTGTTGCTTTATTCATATCTCAATATTCCTACTAGAAACACACAACATCCTAAAGCATACCTTCTAGTTGTCATAATGGATCTTGCAAGAGTATGTTTGTGAAGGTTTTCACACTTAAGCTACTGTCATGTTTGAATATAATCACTTTTCTTAAAAACCCTTAAAATATTGTGTAGTTTTGTAGGTTGCACTGAGATAGGATTTCCCTTGGATGATGCATGTATTGACTGATTATGGTAATAAGGCAAGCCGTTTGATCTCGAGTGTATAAGTAAAACAATTTCCCACACAAAATTTGATACATTTTCTTATCTACTACAATAGAATAATAAAAAACAATTGCAAGATTGAAAGAATAATATTCGTGATTCAAAATCACGTAGTTAAGTTATGTTTGGTAATCATATAATTAATTTGTAAAGCAAATTTAAACCTTGAAACTATATAATGGAATTTTACCACCTCATGAAGAGGGCCCAAACAAAGATGAAAGAATGACATTTAGCATTTGTCTGGTAATAAATGATTAACTTATAGAAAATTCATAGAAAAGGGACCGGACCAGTACCGTAGAATTGGACTGTGTCACGGAGCAGAGACCGGGCCAGTACCAATGGGTCCAAGCAGAGTGTGAAAGACTCACACTTGAGGGGGGATGTTGGAGAACAAGTGTGAGTCCCACATTGAAAAATTATAAAGCTGGTAAGTAGTTCATATAGCCTATGGGCTACTCCAACTATTTCCAATTGGTTTTAGGATGGAACCTCATGGGTTATTGGGCCTTACTAGTTTGCATGGGTATTTTATATAATTCCCCCGTTGGGCCTATTCCTCTCCCCAAAATATTTCTTATATGTTGGAGAACAAGTGTGAGTCCCACATTGAAAAATTATAAAGCTAGTAAGTAGTTCATATAGCTTATGGGATACTCCACCTATTGTCAATTGGTTTTAGGATGGAACCTCATGGCTTATTGGGCCTTACTAGTTTGCATAGGTATTTTATATAATTCCCCCGTTGGGCCTGTTCCTCTCCCCAAAATATTTCTAATATGGTATCAGAGTTTCAGGGAGATTAGTTACTATCTTCTGGGTTTGATTTTTGGCGAATATGTCGAACAAAGACAAGGATAAAGAAACTCTGGTAGCGCCTTCACAGTAGGCTAGCAACACTTCCATTGACATCAATGATCCCCTCTACGTGCACGCTGCAGAAAACCCTGGAATTACTTTGGTTCCAAAATTTGATGGAAAGGATTTTCTGGGGTGGAAATTTGATATGGTAACAGCGTTGAAGTCAAAAAACAAATATGGGTTCGTAATTGGAAAGGTTAAAGAACCGGAAGAAAGCGATACCATTCGTCACGCTGCTTGGGTGAGATCCTGCTCCTTGGTTGTTTCTTGGATCAAGAACTCAATTACTCCAGACGTCCTTGATGGTGTGCGGTATTACGATGATCCCAAAGAAGTTTGGGATACCCTCTGTGAGCGATACCAACATAGCAACCTCGCAGTTGTCCATGGTTTGAAACGGGATCTCGGTGAAACAAAGCAAGGAGAAGATTCAGTTGCCACATACTTTAATAAATTGAAAAAAGTATGGGGTGAGTTTGAACAAGCCCGAACACCACAGAAATGCTCGTGTAATGGATGTACATGCGGAATCAATAAATCTATAAAGACAGCCTTAGATGAAGATAAACTAGTCCATTTTCTAATGGGACTAAATCGAAATTACCTGTCGATTAGAGGGCAAATTCTGGCTATGCAAAAGCCGCCGAGTTTGGAGAAAGCTTTTGTCTTGGTGATTCAGGAGGAAGAACAGAGGGGAGCAAAGTCGGTCACAGAGGAATCGATGTCCTTTTACGCACACAAGTCTGCGATTACAGAAAACCCGAAGAACCCTAATAGCAGGGGTGAAATCAACAAAAGGAAAATTGTTTGCAGTTTTTGTAAGAAGAATGGTCACACATCCGAAATCTGTTTCCAGAAACAAAAATGCAATTATTGCAAAAAATCAGGGCATTTGGAGAGTGATTGTTACCATCTTCATGGGAGGGAGACGGTACTCGCTCGAAAGAAGAAAGTTTACGCCAACAGCGTAAAAATAGAAGAACAAAGTGAACAAAGGCCACAAGACGATGGGTTCACAGCGAAGCAGATACAGCAAATTACGGAGCTGATTCGCTCAGTCAATTCAGGAACAAAATCAGAGGATTCAAGCTATTGTAACTTTTCAGGTAAATCTACTTACTCCCTCTTGAATTCTCACCATATTTTCGAAAGAAAGTGGATAGTAGACTCGGGATCTACTTACCACATTACTGGAGTGCAGAGATACTTCGAGAACTTGCGGAGATTGAAAGAAGAAAGAACAGTGGTCTTACCAGACGGTAGATCTCAAATGGTGATATTAGTAGGTGAAATAAGACTGGGAAACGAAATTCGGTTGAGAGGAGTATTATTTGTTCCGGATTTCAAATTCAATATGATTTCAGTAAGAAAATTAACATAGCAGCTCAATTGTGCCCTAGTTTTTTTACGAAGAACAATGTTTTCTTCAGGTCCACTCTACAGGGAAGACTAAGAAACTGGGCCGGAGCATCAACAGGCTTTATGTCTTGGATCCAATCGAAGTCAGAGTGGACCTGAAAGACTCGGACAGTGGTTTAAAGACAAGTTTGGGCTAGGCCGGCGGTTTAAAGACGAGTTTGGGCCAGGCCACAGTCTATACCAACATAGAAAAGTCAGACTTGGGCCATAATTCTTTTGACAGTTTTAGAGCTAAGGATTTGCATATTAAACTTGGCCATGTGCCGTTTAAGAAATTGGTTGTTATGAAGCTAATAAAAGAGTCTGATTTTTCTGTTGGTTACGCTTGTGACATATGTTATAAAAGTAGAGCACAACGGCTTCTATTTAATGATTCGTCTATCAAGGCAAAGAGGGCGTTCGAGTTAATACACGTTGATGTATGGGGACCTTTCAAGGTGAAACTCGTAATGGTTGTAGATATTTCGTCTGTTTTGTAGATGACTTCACAAGGATCACATGGGTACAACTTATTAAACAGAAAAATGAAGCTTGGGAAGAGGTTGTCAATTTCCTTAACATGATATAGCAACAGTTTGAGACTCAAGTCAAAGTAATCCGATCTGATAATGCTAAGGAACTTGGAAGTTCCAATGAAGGTAAAAGCTATTTTTCTAAGAAGGGTATCATACATCAAACCACATGTGCTCACACGCCTCAACAAAATGCAGTGGTAGAAAGAAAACACATGTATCTTCTTGAAACCACAAGCCTTGTATTTTCAGTCAAACATACCTCTGAGTTACTGGGGTGAATGCATATTGCATGCTACTTATCTGATCAATAGACTTCCTATGAAGGTTCTTGGAGGCATAACTCCATTTGAAAGTTTGTATGGAAAGAAAGTGGCATACGATGACATAAAGCCGTTTGGATGTTTATGTTACAAAACAATTACTAATAACAAGGATGGAAAATTCAGTCCGAGGGGAGAAGCTTGTGTTTATCTTGGAGAAGACCCAAGGAAGATAGGTCACAAAGTGTTAGGAATTGAAAGTCAGGTTGTTGAGGTGAATCGAGATGTAAAGTTTCATGCAGATATGTTTCCTTACAGAGGAGATATTAAGGATTATTCTCATATACAAGACCGGCAAGTTTCTCACACATGTGTTTATCATGCTATACTTGCTGACGAAGAAACACAACTGCCTGTCCAAGATAAGGAGCCACCCATAGCTGATGAGACAGTCACTCAAAGTACTTCCGTTCGACGCTCGGGAAGGGAGAGCCATAAACCTAGTTATTTAAATGACTATGTTTGTAACTCCATTTTCCAAGAAGTACTAGATGCAAGGGTTTATAGACATCATGAAGCTTAGGGTAGTCTCCTTCAAGATTGTGTTAGCCTCACCGACATAAGGCCAAGCACGAGTATTGCTCTATTGTCCAGCACTCAGATCAGTCATGATTTTGACATGAAAGAGCCTAATAGTTACAAAGAAGCTTCTAAGCATGAACATTGGCAGAGGCTATGAATGAAGAGTTACAAGCTCTAAAGAAAAATAACACCTGGGATGTTGTCACTTTGCCACATGGAAAGAAGGTAATAGGTTGCAAGTGGGTGTATAAGGTTAAACTAAAGTCTGATGGGTCTCTAGAAAGATATAAGGCAAGGCTGGTTACCAAGGGTTTTACACAACAACATGGATTGGATTACAATGAAACCTTTTCTCCATTGTTAAGCTCACAACAATTCGAGCCTTGATTGTTGTAGCTCTTACAAAAGGGTGGGTTATTAATCAGCTTGACGTGAATAATGCCTTCTTACACGGAGATCTTGATGAAGAGGTATTTATGAGAGTTCCAAATGGTCTCGAGGTTGATGGAGATAACAAAGCATGCTTGCTCAAGAAGTCATTGTATGGTCTTAAACAAGCCTCACGACAGTGGTTTTCTAAGCTAGCTAGTTTTCTGAGAACGCTTCACTTCACCCAATCTAGGAATGATTATTCTCTATTTTTCAAAGATACTGAGAATGGAAGAATCTTCATAGCTATTTATGTGGATGATATATTGCTTGTAGGACCTAAACAGGAAGAAATTGACCAGATAAAGAGTGCTCTTGATTTCAATTTCAAGATCAAGGATTTGGGATCTCTGCATTATTTCTTGGGAATAGAGTTTATTCGAACTCAAACGGGTTATATTCTATCTCAACGCAAATATTGCATGGATCTCATAGAAGAATATGATTGCCAACACAGAAGAGTTACACAAGGCCCCATGATAGTGGGGAAACCCCTGTTAGTTGGTGATGGGAATCTTCTTCAAGACCCTACTTCCTACAGAAGGCTTGTGGGGAAGCTGAATTATTTATCCAATACACGAACAGATATTAGTTTCACTGTTCAGAATCTGAGTCAGTTCATGCAAAAACCCACAGACGTGCACATGGAGCCTGCTCTTCATGCGTTGTGTTATGTTAAAGGCACAATCAATTATGGGATAGTGCTTACAGCAGGGACACATCCAAAGTTGGACCTTTTGGCATATTGTGACTTAGATTGGGCGGCTTGTCCAAACACAAGGAAGTCAGTTTCAGGATATTATATCTTTTTAGGGGATAGTCCGATATCGTGGAAGACTAAAAAGCAAGGATCTGTCACCCTTTCAAGTGCAGAAGCAAAGTATAGATCCCTACGACGTGTCACCACAGAGTTAACCTGGTTGACTCGTCTTTTGTCTGAACTTGGAGTTACTAATGTTGTACCGGTACCGGTTAAATGTGACAATCAGTCAGCGATTCATATAGCACGTAATCCAGTTTTTCATGAACGAACAACCAAGCTATTGAGATAGACTGTCATTTTGTTCGTGAAAAAATTCAGCAAGGTCTTGTCGACATAGGTTACACACATACTACCACTCAATTGGCAGACATGATGATGAAAGTTCTTCCGGGAGCGACATACAAGAAACAGATACAATGCATGGGTATACGAGAACAATAACAAACCTTGTCAATTGCCATTACCTGCGGCTTGCGCGGGGGGGGGGGGGGGGGGGGGGTATTGGAATATTTAGGCAGGCCCATTAACTCAAGCCCATATAGTTAATCACCCACATGTAATTAGGGTTATTGTTTAGTCATTATTTTATCTTTTACTTATTTTATCTAGATCACTATATATATATATAACATCAGACTGTACACGGTTATGCAATTGAGAATCAATAAAGATTTCATTATCTTTCACAAACGTTTCCACCTCGTACACACAAACACACATATATCAAAATACACTACTTTACAAATTCTAATAAAAAAACCAAAATACATGTTTGTTAAATAAGCATTTGTTTAGTTCACAATATGTCATATAGTTTTCAGTTATTAATTAAAAAAATTAAATACACTTTGAATGAACTGGTATCTTGGTTAGAAATGAAAAAAATAAATATCAAGATATACAAAATATTTATGTTAATTAAAAATATTATTATAAGTTATAAAAAAATATTATTATAAGTTCTTTTTTTAATATACATGTAGTAATCTTATTAAGAATATGAAAGCTTTATTCGCTAAGACGATAGTATTATGATAAAGCTATAGAACATCTCTAAAGGAGAAACTAAAGATAATGTAAGTATAATATTTCTAATAATTCTGCTAATCATATATATATACAGTAATATTGTAACATATAAATAATATATAATAATTTTATAATTCTGACTAGTTTAAAAATATATTAATTGTAAAAAATATTATGTATTATTGGGATGTTATCAATTTTGCATAAAAAATATACTCTATAAAGTAATATTATTTAAAATAATTATTGTCTTTATCTTCTCATTAAGGACTTTCTTATAATTTTTAAAACTATATACAAATATATTTTGCATTTTATATAGTTTTAACCAAAATAGAAATGAAATGAAATGAAATTTTTATTATTTTATACTGTTTATTATTTTGTGGTATTTTGTAAATAAAAAACATTATCGTGGAACACTAAGACCTTTACCGACTAACAAGTAGTGGTATTTGGCCTTAGTATGTCTATTGTTAGCAACTGTGGTATCCTTGATGAATTAAAATTCTTTTTTTACAGTTTTGGAAACACTTTTTATAAACTATGGTTATTTATGAATTAGCAAACTTGTAAATAGTACACGGATGACAGGACAAACCACTTTTACCGGGTAAATCACACAAGACTTGGATGAGAAAGTGAAAGTTAAAGGATTCAAAATTGGGATCTACTGATGCCCTACTTCTTCCTCTACCAACTCGGACCTAATTTACTTTAACAAAAACTCTTGACATCACTGCTTACTACTTCTACAATTTCTTTTTTTTACTTACATTAATAGTGCTCAACGTGTCTGGTTCCAATCGGAATCGGTGGACCGAACCAGTCAGGAACTCGAACCGGCTGGACTGGTCGCCAAAGAAGTTCCAAATCTCCTCATTGAGATTCGTGCCTAAATCGTATTCGATCTGGTACCGGCCGGTACCGCCTTGAAACTACTAGGAACAAAGCGGAGCCGGAAAATGTTACCGTTTGAGTGGGATAGAGTATGCAGAACCGATCAGGCATGAGTGTTAGTCCCTTAAAGAATGTAGTATTAATTTTCTTTTCAGGTATGTAGTTATAGACTTCCAATAGTTGTACTTTTTTTCTTACTAGGGTTTTACTAATGAGTTTTTACGTAATAAGGTTTTAACTGAAATATTAATAAAAATTCTCTTTGTTTTAAATTTGCAATTTTAATGATATATTTTAAGTATTTTTTGCATTTTTAAATCTTTAAAAATCTTGAAAAAAATTCAACAAAAATTTCAAAACTGATTATGAATCTTGAATGACCAAATTAAAATCAATTCCGATCAAGAACCGCCCCGGTAGAAAATCGGTTGAATAAGAATCCATTGTTAAGGATTCAGAACCGGAATCCAACCGGCTCAGACTCGGACTCGTGGCCAGCATTAGTTGGACCTTAGAGAAAGCCCTAAAGAAGGAGAATGTTATTTTTTTTTTCAGAACACATACTATGTAATTTATTAATAAAAAATTACTCCACCTTTTTCTTAAACACTTCCTAAAACTATTAGTAAATAGATTAAGGCTCTATTCTTCCCGAAAGAAAGACCACCATATATTTTGAAATTGGTAATCCCTAGTGTTAGAGTATAATGTGTGATATAGGTTTAGACTATCTCTGTTGGGTGCTGGTAATCTACAGGTTAGAGTATAATCAGCGAATTTGGGATTGAGGTTGCTGTCTTCAGTGGTTATGACAGAGTGTTGAGTGCGGTAATGAGTAAGGAAGATGACAACAAGATTTATGTGGTTCGTCGTAAATGACCTAGTCCTCAGGTTTTTTTTATAGATATTCTTAGTATGATTGAACGAGTATCAATGAAGGTACAATGAAAGTGTTCCTAAGTACTATTGTACCCTCTCTTGTTGTGCTTAGGTAATGAATGTGGCATTGATGTTTAAGACGAAGAAGTTGGAATGTCTCACAGTTTTCCACTCGTTTGCTACTCGGGCTGATGACGCAAGGTGTATTACGAGATGGGGATGGCGTCCTCTTGGCTAGGTCACTTTTGCCAGAGACAAAACTTCCTCGCTCCTCGTCCACCCATCCTTTATTGTGAAAAGGACACTTGATGTCTTGGGGTATTTAATGACATGTCAGGGAGGTGTGCGAGTTGGTAATCATATGTCTTCACAGCGGTAATGATAGGTTGTACAATCCGATGTGATAGATTGGACATGACGTTCGAGGGGTGTGCATTTAGTCATGAGAGCTTCATTGGGGAAAAAGAAATCGATCATGGTTTTTTTTGTGGTGTCTGGCTTCGAGGATTGGTGAAGCCAGCTTTGTGGATCCGGTGTTCGTTGGTCGGGACACTTGCTAGCCGAGATCTTCATGTCATCCTATCGAAGGGAGAAAAACTCTGGCCGAGGAGAGAACAAATGATGTCTAACATTTTTTTTTCTCTGATAATGTTATTAAAGTTGAAACCTACAAAAAGATTCTTTTTTATTCTCATTCCCATGTGTTATATCCATACTTTGTTTTTAGGAAAATTTCACGAGATACCCTTGAGGTTTAAGTGAATTTAATGAAATACCCCTGATGTTTCATTTTCATTACAAGATACCTCTAATGTTTCATTTTCTTTACGATATATCCCTGATGTTTTATTTTCATTACAAGATAGTCCCGAGGTTTCAATTTCATTACGAAATACCCCTTCATTCAGATTTGATATATTATATTGCTAATATCTCCATTTTACCATCACAACATATGCCCCATAATAACCTTAGAAGTTTATGGTCAATTTAAAAAAACAAAATATAGAAAAAATACACAAAAAATAATTAAAGATCATATAAAATTTGAGTTCAATCTTGAAAAAATGAATATTAATAAATATTCAAAAAACAAAAATAGTCAAATAAATGGAAATGACTAAATAATGAAGCAATAATTATTTTTAAAAATAAACACAAGTTGTTAAGTGTTACATAGCAATGACTTAAATCATAGAAAAATATAACAATAATATGAAAAATAATAAAATAACAATTCATATGGTACATAGAAAAACTCATTATTAAAACTAGAAAAACAAATTATAAATAAACATAAAATATAATCAATTTTCTTTGTGATTTTATTGGACTGGATAGTCCAAATTATACAAGCCCAAGGACATTTACTTTTACATAATAATATAAGAGTTAAATTTGGGTAGATTTTCTTGTTATGATTTGCCTTTATCTTCTTCCGTATATCTTTTTATTATTGTTTTAGCATTCAGTATTATAAAAGCAAGTATCTCAGGTCATGTAAAGTGTGGTAAAAATTATAATAAAAACAACATAGTTCTCTCGGCTTCGTTCTTTCCAGTTCTTTCCAATTTTCCTCCTTCTTCATTCTCATTTCATGTCTACACATACAAATCTCTCTTAAATCCAATATGGTATCAGAGCTCCAGGTGGTAGCATAAACCTTTTCTCGACACAGAGAAACAGAGAGACACTAATGATCGACAAGAAGCGATGTCCTTCTATTATGGAAATCTCGGAGCCGGCGATGTCGCAGGGTCGAGTATAAAGAAAGGGGAAAGAAAAGAAAAGAAAAGAAGCTACTGTACTTACTCCAGAAAGTAGGGTCATGTCTTTGAAGATTGTTATCAAAGGCAAAGGTGCACCCACTGCATACGTATTGGACATTTGGTTTCAGAGTGTTATCTTCTTTACGGGAGAGAAAATGTACTGGCCAAAAGGAAGAAAGTTTTTCTAATACTGTCACTGGTTTCGATCAGTTCGAAGATCAGAGAAACAAGCAGGATGATGGTTTTACACCATGGCAGCTGCAGCAAATCTTATAGATGATATGTGCCAGTAGCAATCAAGCAGGAAAAATAGAAGAAACAGGCTTGCGTAATTTCTTAGGTAACCGGTCGTTTTATGTGTTCAACAATTTGTGTTTTATGAGTAAATAGTCTGGGAATGTTTTGTCTGGTAAATGGATTTTAGACACCGGGGCCACATACCACATGTCTGGAGCCCATGATCTGTTCAAAAATTGGAGAACTTTGGATTATGACAGAACAGTTTTATTACCTGATGGAAGGCCTCAATGTGTAACCATGATAGGAGATGTGAAATTGGGAAGTAATGTGTGGTTGAAAGAAGTACTATACATTCAAGATTTCATGTTTAATCTTGCTTCCGTGAAGAAAAAGGCTAAGCAGCTTGATTGTTGTTTGACGTTTTCTGCGGATGGTTATTTTGTTCAAGACCATTTGACGGGAAAATTAAAAGTGTTGGTCTTGGCCAAGCTGGGCTTTACATTATGGATGCGGAGGAAGCAATGAGTTATTTTAGTTCGGTTACAACAACGTCTTGCAGAGATACTTCTCGTCATTGTTTGAGTTTGGTTTCGGCAGTCAGTTCAAGGGCGGAAGATTTACACATTCGTTTGGGTCATGTGCCGTTTAGAAAACTTGTTCAAATGGGTCTAATAAAGGATTGTGATTTTTCTTCAGATTATGCGTGTGATGTTTGTTATAAGTCCAGAGCTCAGCGTCTTCCGTTTCCGAATTCTGAAATAAAAACCAAACGAGCATTCGAAATGCTACATATTGATGTTTGGGGCCCCTTTAATACTACTACTACTACTACGTATAATGGCTATAAAATTTTGTTTGATTCGTCGATGATTTTACAAGAGCTACTTGTGTTCAGTTGTTGCGACATAAAGCCGATGCTTGGGAAGCAATTGTTAATTTTTACGA
The DNA here is from genome assembly GCA_023374045.1 of Limonium bicolor. NCBI lineage: Eukaryota > Viridiplantae > Streptophyta > Magnoliopsida > Caryophyllales > Plumbaginaceae > Limonium > Limonium bicolor. Next base: position 12,419,169 of record CM041777.1, read on the forward strand.
ATGGTGGAAACACAATTTGAAGCTAAGATTAAAGTGGTCAGAACTGACAATGCCAATGAACTGGGAACTTCTAATGAAGGAAATAAATTCTACTCGCAAGAAGGTATCATACATCAAACTACATGTGCTTATACTCCGCAACAAAATGCGGTGGTTGAACGGAAGCACAAATATCTTCTTGAGACAGCCAGAGCTTTATTTTTTCAATCTGGAGTTCCATTAGCTTACTGGGGTGAATGTATTTTATATGCCACTTACCTAATAAATATGCTTCCCACGAAAGCCTTAAAGGGACAAACACCTTTTGAGTGTTTGTATAATGTGCAGCCAAAGTATGATGAAGTTAAGCCTTTCGGGTGCCTTTGTTACAAGACCATAATCGGTGTCAAAGGTGGGAAGTTTCATCCAAAAGCTCAAGCTTGTGTTTATATGGGAGTTGATCCAAGAAAAAAAGGGTATAAAATCATGTGCATAGAGACCAAGAAAATTGAGATTTGCAGGGACGTGAAATTTCATGCACGCACTTTTCCTTTCATCCATATGGTAAATAGCATTTTTTGTCAGGATGATGCTGCACAAAGTGAACCCGAATAATATTGCAATGTTCCTCAGTACGAGGATGAGCCGTCCACTTTTCAGCCTGCTATCGAACAAAGCATAACTGCCGATGTCCCCACTTCTGAAGACACTAGCGCATGCATTCGAAGATCCAGTAGAGAGACACATAAACCTAGCTACCTTGCCGATTATGTTTGTAACACAGCTTTTCAAGAGATCCTAGATGATCGAATATATCGTCGGACAACAGATAATAACCTCCTCACAGGATATGAAAGTTTAACCGAAACCAAGCCCAATCAATTGAAGGCTTTTCTTTCAGTTCATTTGGATCACTTGATGGCAAAATTCATGAACGAAGATGAGCCCACAAGTTACAAAGAGGTTGTAGTTCATGCGCATTGGAACGAGGCTATGCAAAAGGAGCTACATGCTTTAGAAGCAAATGATACATGTGATATTGTTAGTCTCCCCAAAGAAAAAAATCTTATAGGCTGCAAATGGGTCTACCAAATTAAGCTCAAGTCAGACGGCACTTTGGAAAGATATAAGGCGCGGTTGGTAGCAAAAGGGTTTACTCAACGTCATGGTCTTGATTATCATGACTTTTTCTCCAGTAGTCAAGATGACGACAATTCGAGTCCTTATCACTGTTGCTCTTAACAAAGGATGGATTATTAGCCAGTTAGATGTTAATAATGCCTTCTTACACGGAGACCTTGATGAAGAAGTGTATATGAAAATACCTCCAGGCCTTGGCGTCTCAGGAAAGAATAGGCTTATCTTTTGAAAAGTCTCTCTACGGGCTCAAACAGGCTTCAAGACATGGGTTTCCAAGCTCTTTCTTTCTTAAAACTCTCTCTCGGTTTCCACCAATCATAGAATGATTACTCTTTGTTTTATAAAGGGTACAAGGATGATTATCTTTTCATAGCTGTTTATGTGGATGATATGCTCGTGGTTGGCACCAATCAGAATGAGGTTGATGGCATCAAACATGCTTTGGATACCAACTTCAAGATCAAATATTTGGGAGCGCTGCATTATTTCTTGGGCATAGAGTTTATCCGTACTAAACAAGGTTATATTCTTTCTCAACAGAAGTTCTGTATGGACTTACTCAAAGAATATAATTGTGCAGACAAAAAGACAGTTGCGGGACCAATGATAGTGGGTAAACAATTACTTCACAGTGATGGCAAATCTCTAGATGATCCTACTACTTATCACAGACTAGTGGGAAAGTTAAACTACTTGTCTAACACACGACCAGACATTAGCTTTACTGTACAGGTACTCAGTCAATTCATGCAACGACCCAGTGATATTCATATGCAAGCAGCTCTTCACACTCTTTGTTATATCAAGGGGACAATGAACTATGGTATTGTTCTCGGCAAAGAGTCTGATCAAAACTCGATCTCCTCGCATATTGTGATTCTGATTGGGCAGCCTGTCCAAACACGAGGAAATCAGTCTCAGGGTATTACATATTCTTGGGAAATAGTCTTATTTCATGGAAGACCAAGAAGCAAGGCTCTATATCCCTTTCAAGTGCAGAAGCGGAATATATCTTTACGACGTGTCACGACAGAACTCACTTGGCTCACTCGTCTATTAAGTGAGCTCGGAGTTACAAATATCACACAAATACCAGTCAAGTGTGACAACCAGTCCGCCATTCACATAGCACAAATCCCATGTTTCATGAGCGGACAAAACATATTGAAATTGACTGTCACTTTGTTCGTGACAAGATACAACAAGGGTTGGTAGATGTTGTCTACACACACACGAGCACTCAACTTGCTGATATGATGACTAAAATTTTACCAGGCACAAGGTATCAAACTCAGCTGCCACTGTTAGGATCTGTATTTATGTTTTAAGTTAAGCATAAGTTAAGCGTCTGTATTTATGTTTTAAGTTAAGCGCTGCGTTTGAGTATGCTTGCATACTACGCTGCGTTTAGGTCTATGCTTCCGGTTATAATTTTGGGGTTGTTGTCTTTTAGGGTTAGAGTGATTAGAGTGTAAGTTGTCGGTCAGGTTGGTGAGCTTTCCAACCATGGGGTTTGCTCTCTGTTAGCTTCTGTGTGTAATCTCCAGATTGTAATGAATGAGTAAGCCTTCCACGTTGGTTTTGTGAAAATCTTTCATGGTATCAGAGCGACGATCACTGGGATCGTGCTCTTTGTCTTCCTCCTTTGCTCAGCAAGCCTGATTATCTGCTTTCGACATCCCAGGTTCTTCGGTGGTCTTGTCAGGTTCGCGAGGCCCTTCTTGAGTTTCCTTTCCGGGGTTTCATTCGACCTTGAACCAGTAAGTTCCCAAATCTGGCTGCGTCGCCCCGTTTTTTTTCAAATCCGATTGTTCGCTTCCCACGCGAGTCTCTCTTGAGTCTCTTTTCTGGGGTTTTATTCAATCTTGATTCTGTAAGTTCCCAGATCTGTGTCTCTGTCGCCCCGTTTTCTTTCAAATCCGGTTGTTCGCCTCCTAAATCTCTCCTTCCCAGTCATTATTTCCAGCTTCCCTTATTTGTTTCCCTCTCAGTCTTGAACTGGTTTCAGTGTCGCCCCGTTTTCTTCTCGATTCCAGTTGCTTCGCTTCCAGTTTCTCCCTTCTTCTCACCCTTTTGAGTTTTCTTGTTCCCACATCTCCTGACAATGACTAATAACGATGAAAACCTTAATGCCAATGACAAAGGCAAAGATGGCAAAGATGGCTCTGACAATGGAACGGGCAGCGGTAGCGCCTCCCAGATTGAAAATGGAGATCCCTTATATCTGGCAAGCTCCGAGAATCCAAGCATAGCTTTGGCGGCCAAGTACGGAGGGCCTGGTTTTCCCCGATGGAAAGCCCAGGTTGAAATTGCTTTGGGCTCCAAGAACAAGTTTGTTTCGTTGATGGAACACTACAGAAACCTCAAGACAATGATGCTCTTGCACGGGCTTGGGTCCGTTGTGACAACATGGTCCGATCTTGGATCTTATGCAGTCTGGAGAAGCGTGTTGCCGACACCGTGCTCTTCCGGTCATCAGCGGCCAAGATCTGGGAGGATCTTTGTGCGAGATACGGGCAAGTTGATGCAACGCATATGTTCGACCTGGAGAGGAGATTAGTCAACACCGTGCAAGGGACTGAGAGCATCGGTGAGTACTTTGCCAGATTAAGAGGATTGTGGGACGAGATTGATGACACCACCATTCTTCCAACCTGCAACTGCGCGACAGATGAGGCTTTTAAGGCCTATATCAAGAAACAACGCCTGATCAAGTTTTTAATGGGTCTGAATGATAAGTATTCAGCAGCCAGGGAGAGTATTTTGATGATCTCTCCATTACCTTCAACAGAGCAGGCATTCTCTATACTTATCCAACAGGAAAGGCAGAAAACTCTAACAGCCACACCATATATTGACTTGGATGCTCCTGCAGCTTTCTCAGTAGGTCAAGGCAGAAAGAACTTTGGTCGGGGCACTAATAATGGGAACAGAAGAATGTTGCAATGTTCGTACTGCAACAAGCCTGGACATACAGAGGAAAGGTGCTTCCAGAAGAACGGTTTCCCACCTGGGTGGCGAGGATCAAAGGAGAAGAAATACCAGGCCAATGCTTCTACAGAACAGAAGAGTGAGGAATGCAAAGATCCTCTGGAGGAACTTTGACCACAGAGCAAATTAACCAACTGCTCAATTACATCAGTAAGTCACAAGCTGGAGCAAAGAGACACAAAACAAATCTGAATCCAATTCGGATTTGTTGGTAAGGTTTCCTCTCCCAATCATATTGGTCTACATGTAGTATGCATATAATGTTAAATGCCTCTGATTGTGCTAGTTATAAGGTTAATTATTGGGTTACAGACAGTGGGGCATCAGACCATATGTGCGGTGACTTATCTTTATTTCATGACATTATTCTGTGGATAGGGCTCAACAGTGGGTATGCCCGATGGGCACCCTCAAATGGTTAGACTTATTGGAAAATTAAGATTAATGATATGCTTACCCTTAGAGATGTATTGTATGTTCCCAGCTTTAGATTTGGATTAATTTCAGTTAGCAAGCTGTCTGGTCAATTGAATGCTAAGATAAGTTTTGATCCAACATGTTGCATTTACCAGGACTGTGAAACCAAGGAAGAAGTGGTGATTGGTCGTGTTCATAGAGGATTGTATGTTCTTGACATAGAATGTGTAGAAAATCCAAGAAAAGTAGTTTTGGTTTGCAAGCAAATGGGAAGAATTCTGATGAATCTGTTGATGAATGTAGCGGGTCTGTTGGCCTATGGCACTGTAGGTTAGGTCATCTCCCAAAGGAGAAAATAGTAAAATTGGGTTTAGTCAGGGAATCTGCTGTAAAGAAACCTTTCTTATGTGAGCCTTGTAACAGGGCTAAGAGCCATAGATTGGTTTTTTCCATCAAGTTCCATTAGTCAAATGATTTGTTTGAACTAATACATGTTGACCTTTGGGGGCCATACAAGTTGAAAACCCACGATGATTTTTCCTATTTTTTTACTATTGTTGATGACAAGAGTCGTGCCACTTGGGTACATTTATGCAAACAGAAGTCAGATTCTTTTGATCTCATTGTTAACTTCATTAATATGGTGGAAAAACAATTTGATAAAAAGTAAAATGTGGCGGTCTGACAATGCGTATGAGCTGGTAGTGGGACAGTAGGATCTTGCTATTTTAAACTAAAGGGAATCAAACATCAAACTACATGCCCACACACACCACAACAAAATGGTGTAGCTGAAAGAAAGCATAGGCATATCTTGGAAACTGTGAGAGCTCTTATGTTCCATTCTTGTCTTCCCAAAAGGTTTTGGGGAAAGTGTTCTTACCTCTACTCATTTAATAAATAGAATGCCCCTTTCTTCTGTTGAAAATAAACTCCCTTTGAAAATGTATATGACATGAAGCCTGATTATTCAAGTCTAAAGAGCTTTGGGTGTCTCTGTTTTGCTAATATAAACAAGAAACAACTTGATAAGTTTTCCTCTCGATCTACAAAATGTGTGTTCCTTGGTTATGGGTATAACAAGAAAGGTTATAAACTTTATGATATGGATAACAGTCAAATTATCTACAATAGAGATGTTGTTTTTCATGAGCAAATTTATCCCTTCAGAGGGAATCAAATTGATAGGATAGAAATCATACCCACTGTAGAGCGCCGTGAAACACAAGAATATTTGTTTGAAGATGATCCTTTTTCTGTTATTAAGACTAACCAAGATAAAATGAGTGAGAGGGAAAGGAGGCAGGACATTCAGGTTGAGGAAGAAGAACACCCTGATATTGAAGGAATAGAAGAAGGTGGAAATGAGACAGTAGAAGTTGATCCTTCTGAGGTAGGGACACAACCAGAACTGGAGCAATCAGAGACTGAAGAACCAGTTCATCCTCGGTCAGAATCCACTGAAAATGAGACTCATGGGCTCAGAAGATCAGAGAGACCAAGGAACATTCCCAAGCATCTAAAAGACTATGTGGTTGGTTCTTCAAGTGTCAACAAAGATAAGTCCTCTGTTCCTAACTTTGACTATTTTTCTCAGATTCTGTCTGATAGAGTATGTGCTTCAAATTCTGCTATTAACTGTTGTGTTACTGATGATGATTCATTAAGTTAGCCTTCATGATAGTACTGGCATTATTGATAGTTCTAAGCTAGCACAAACTGTTGGGATAGTTCTTGATGAGAATAGCAAACATAACTGTTATCAAACTGCTACCATTAAGGAGACTGAACCTGATTGTTTTGAAGAGGCCATTAAGGATATTAGATGGAAAAAGGCTATGGAAGATGAGTTTGATGCTCTTGACAGAAATAACTTGGGATCTGGTGGAACCACCTCGGGGTGTTAAACCTGTCAAGTGTAAATGGGTTTATAAGGTTAAAACTAAGGCTGATGGTAGTATAGAAAGGTTTAAAGCTAGGCTGGTGGCTAAAGGTTTCACACAAGATTTGGGATAGATATTTAGAGACTTTTTCACCTGTAGTTAAATTTACTACCATAAAGGCTTTAGTTATCATAGCCACTAAGAGGAACTGGTTGATTAGCCAGCTGGATATTAATAATGCCTTCTTGCATGGGGACTTAGAAGAAGATGTTTATATGCAATCCCTCAAGGTCATGTGGAAGAAGGGTCCGGAAAAATTTGTAAATTAAATAAGTCTCTTTACGGGCTTAAGCAAGCCTCTAGGCAGTGGCATTATAAATTAAGTGTCTTTCTCAGATCTTATGGTTTTGTGCAGTCTCTCAATGATTATTCCTTATTTACTTGTTCTAGGAAGGATAGGGACTGTTATTTGGTTGTTTATGTGGACGATATTCTCATTACGGGAGTGATACTGATATGATTAAATCTGTTAAAGAGGGTCTGAATAGGCAGTTTAAGATTAAGGATTTGGGAAGATTGAATTTCTTTTTAGGTATGCAGTTTCTGCATACAACAGATGGTGTCATACTTTCTCAGAAAAGGTACTGTGAGGATTTATTAGCTGAGTTTAGTTCTGATGATCTGAAGTCTGCAGCTGGTCCTTTGGATACTGGTATTAAATTGTTGAGAGATGAAGGGGAACTTTTGGACAATCCGTTGCTGTATAGAAGACTAGTGGGCAAGATTAGCTATTTAACTCATAGTAGACCTGATCTTAGTTTTACAGTTCAAGTCTTGAGTCAGTTCCTCAGTTCTCCTACCGATTTACATCTTAAAGCTGCTTTCATGTTTTGAGTTATATCAAGGGCACACAAAATTATGGTCTGTTTTTTAACTCAAGGAATGATTTTTCTCTAACAGCTTTTTGTGATTCGGATTGGGCAGGTTGTCCTAATACTAGAGATCCATCAGTGGATACTTCATCCAATTAGGAGGTTGCCCGCTGTCTTGGAAGTCCAAAAAGCAGACAACAGTGGCGCTTTCATCTGCTGAGGCTGAATACCGTGCCATGAGAAATGTGACAGCAGAGCTCAGTTGGATCACAAGGCTACTGTATGAGTTGGGAGTAGATGGCATCCTTCCTGTTCCGGTCAAGAGTGATAGTCAAGCTGCGATCTACATAGCCAGGAACCCCGTGCTGCATGAAAGAACGAAGCACATCGAGCTTGATGTGCATTTTGTGAGGCAGAAGCTGCAGAGGGGATGATGGTGCTTGAGTTCGTTGGTTCCAAGGATCAGGTAGCGGATGTTTTAACTAAACTACTTCCTGGTCGTGCATATCCGCTGCAAATGAGGAAGATGGGTTTGAGTTTAGGCTGATGGTCTGCTGTTGGTGCAAACTTGTTAAGCTATCCCTTCTCAAGTTTGAGGGGGGGTGTTAGGATCTGTATTTATGTTTTAAGTTAAGCATAAGTTAAGCGTCTGTATTTATGTTTTAAGTTAAGCGCTGCGTTTGAGTATGCTTGCATACTACGCTGCGTTTAGGTCTATGCTTCCGGTTATAGTTTTGGGGTTGTTGTCTTTTAGGGTTAGAGTGATTAGAGTGTAAGTTGTCGGTCAGGTTGGTCAGCTTTCCAACCATGGGGTTTGCTCTCTGTTAGCTTCTGTGTGTAATCTCCAGATTGTGATGAATGAGTAAGCCTTCCACGTTGGTTTTGTGAAAATCTTTCACAGATGGGAATCAAGAACGCTAATGATTCAAGCCTAGGTAATCTTGCTCACCTACGACTTGAGGGGGGGGGGGGGGGGGGCGTATTAGACTGGATAGTTCAAATTATACAAGCCCAAGGACATTTACTTTTACATATAATATAAGAGTCAAATTTGGGTAGATTTTCTTGTTAGGATTTGCCTTTATCTTCTTCCGTATATCTTTTTATTATTGTTTTAGCGTTCAGTATTATAAAAGCAAGTATCTCAGGTCATGTGAAGTGTGGTAAAATTATAATAAAAATAGCACAGTTCTCTTGGCTTCGTTATTTCCAGTTCTTTCCAGTTTTTTTCGTTCTTCTTCATTCTCGTTTCATGTCTACACATACAATCTCTCTTAAATCCAATAGATTTTAATGTATTTGTTATAATTATTTTACGATTTTAAGTCTCCACTACAATATTGTTTACATTATGTAACAATTTATGTTTTTAAATAAATTAAGTTTTTATTGATTGCCATTTCCATTTATTTTTAAAACTTTATGATTTACTTATTTTTATAATATTATAAATAGAAATGACTAAATAATAAAGCAATAAATTATTTTGAAAAATAAACATAATTGTTAAAGTGCTACGTAGCAATGACTTAAATCATGGAAAAGTATAATAATAATATAAAAGTAATAATTTCATATGGTACATAGAAAAACTCATTATTAAAGTTAGAAAAATAAATTATAAAGAAACATAAAATATAATAAATTTTCTTGTGATTTTAATTTATTTGTTATAGCTATTTTACGATGTTAAGTCTTTACTACAATAGTTTTTAAATTATGTATCAAGTTATGTTTTTCAAATAAATTAAGTTTTTATTGTTTAGCCATTTCTATTTATTTTTAAAACTGTATGGTACAATTATTTTTTATTTAATTATATTCATTTTTTGAAATTGAATTCAAATTTTGTATCATCTTTAATTATTTTTCTGTATTTTTTATGTTTTAAATTTTGAAAAAATTTAACCATAAACCCTGAGGTTATTACGGTGCATATAAGGTGAGGGTAAAATGAGAATATTAACAATATAATATACCAGAATTTGAACTAAAGGATATGACATAATGAAATTGAAACCTTAGAGATATCTCAGAATGAAAATGAAATATTGAGTGTATCTGTAAACAAAATGAAACCTCATGAATATCTCGTAATAAAATAAAGAGTAAATTACCCAGAACCCCCTTGAGGATTTGAGATATTACAGTTAATCCCTTGTGTTTATTATAATTATGGTAACCACCTCTAGTGTAAGGGATCTTTGACTACGAGCCCCCGAACTGTAACTCTATTATCAGGAAGTTAACTACGTGTTGATCTATCAATTTAATCACAATAATAATTTCAGGCTGGACCACAAAACTACTTAACCAACATCATCTAACTCTCTCTCATCCAACTTTAGATGCATTTTCGAGGCAGGGTTGACATTTTTAGGAAAATAACAATGCTGATTAAGTAGTGTTTTTTTGTCCAGAATGACATTATTAATGTGATTAAACTGATAAATCAACACGTAGTTAACTTCCTGATAACAGAGTTATAGTTCGGGGGCTCATAGTCAAAGATGCCTTAACCTCGAGGTGGTTACTAGTAATTATGATAAACACAAGGAGGTTAACTATAATATCCTAAATCCTCAAGGGGGTTCTGTTAATTACTCAAAAATACAACATGATAGATTTCCAAAAAATTCGTTCCAATATTGGTATCTCTTGAAATTTCCTTTTTATTTTATTTTTTAGAAGTTACTAGAGATACTTAGGGATGTCAACGGATCGGGTTCAGATCGGGTGAAGCATCACCGCATCCGTCACCCGGATATATCACCCATCATCCGTCCATCCGTCATCCGGTTATTTTTCATCCGTCATCCATCCGTCCATCATCCGCGGGTAAACGGATGGATCGGGTGATAAACGGATGTAATTTCTAGATAAAATTTTTCAATATTTTAGTAATTCTTTGAAACATAACATGTATAAAAAGTCCCCGTATAATAAAGTTCCTTATATTTTTGATAATTCTTTGGCACATAATGTTAATAATAAGTTTATAACCTGCCAATACAACAAGAAAATAATGCATTGTCTTTGCTCAGCTAGAGCTAAATAAGATCTCTACCCAAGAAAATTCAGCAAAATCAAAAATGTTTCAGAACACAAAACACACCAGACGTGCGGTCAGCCGGTCACACTTAGAGACAGCCAGACACAAACCATTAAGTGTTAACTAATGTGGTCACACTTGCAGACACAAACCAAAATTACCTCCATTGTTAACTAATGTGGTACCTTAATAGTTAGTAGGTGAACCTTTAAACGGATAATCGGATCGGGTGACGGATGAAACTTTTTCACCCGAATCCGACCCGGATCCGTCACCCGATTATCCGTCACCCGGTTATCATCCATTTACGTTCGGATTTTTTCCGTTTATTTAATCGGGTGGATCGGATTATCGGATATCCGTTTAAAATTGCCATCCCTAGAGATACTACCAATAACTTGATCTTTAAGACCACTATGGAGAATTTCAAAAATGTTACTATGTTGAAAAACGTGCCGCAATGTTTTGAGCTTTGAAACTTGACATCAATGTGACTGCTTCAATGCCGTGACAAATACATCTCCGGTTCGGGTCCATCTTGGATGGCTACTTGCCTACCGCCGTCGCTCAAATTCAAACATATTTGATCATTTAGGATATGTTTGGTTGTGAGCTGTATGTCAGACGTACCGCACAAGCAAAAAGTGAGTAAAGAAAGGAGCTTGGAAAAAACAATGGCCTTAATCTTTATTTTTTGTTATTTATTAGTACTATGAATATCAAGCCAACGCATCGACCCCAAAACCGGCAACAGAACTCGTCTTTTAAACTCCGGCTGATAACAAGCAGAAGCCCCCAATTTGAACGATGCTCAGGAGGGACCTCAGGTTGACTCTGACATCCCATTTGGTCTGGGTCATGCCTCACTGTCTTCACTGGTACTGTAGATTTACCCACGTGTCTATTTTTTCGGTTCTCCTCCGTCGATCAAGGCTTCCACCCAAACAGTTTTTGGGAATAATTTTCTTTTCATTCTCCTTTTGGCTTGTTTTGAAATTCCTTAGAGAACCTTTTTACCCTTTAGGATTATTTCCGTTCTGTTTTCACTTCTTCGTTCATTGTTTCATTTCCTTTTTCTTCATTTCCACTCCAAAAACTCACACCGGAAGTGTTGCAGTACCTGCGAAAAGGACCGCCTGCTCGCTCTCCGTTCCTCTGTGCTAGGGTTTTTTGTTGGGGCTTTGCAAGGAGAAGTTGGGAAGACGACGACCTTTCTACTAGGGGAGTGTTGAATTCTACGGGAAGGATTTCGTCGCCGGATGGAGGGAGGTAGCGTCTCTTCTAGAGCCTTTAATTGTTCTGGTACTGTTCATTTCTTTACTTATTTATTGATTTTTTTCGTTCTTTTTGGCGTTATGGGTAGATGTTAGAGGGTCTTTCCACGGTTAGAACTCCTGTGACGATTACGTTTGGAATTTCTGCATCAATTTCTGAGTGGCGTGTACTTTCTCATTTTTTCCCTCACTTTTGGGGGGATGAAGTTGGTGGTAGGTTGTGAGGAGCCATGTTGCTGTGGTTTAAAGTGCAACTTAGAAACCTAGACTGAGAGGACACGGGATAAGTTTATCATAAACTGTAGATGTATTACTGGAACAATCGATGCACTATGGAAACTACTAGTTAAATGCTTGCTCCTAGTCTACTCTTCGTTAAGGTAGACGGCCATCCTGAATTAGGTGGCTAATGGCAATTGTTGAAAACTCTGTTTGGTTTACCCTGAAGCCCCCTCTGTAGCCGCAGCTTATTAATTGTCACATGAGTATAAACTTGGTCAAATACCTCAACGGACTCATACTTTTTGAGGTTTGCTCATATATCTCCTAGCGTCTCCCTTCAACCTACTTATATGTTTGTTGGATCTTCCTGCATTCATTATGGTTAAGGACTATTAGTCCAGTAAATACCTAGTACGTATAATTATTCATTTGACATTGTATGTTTTATTTTGTCTGCTAGTATTAACACAATCTTTAATCAAGAGGTAGCTGCTTTTAATATTCATTTAATCTTTTGTCATGATCTAAGACGTTGCCTTGTTGGATTATTGTGGATTTGACAACCTTCCAAGACAGTTTGTCGCTTATGAAATCAAAACATCAGATATCAAAGGAAAGATTTTGTCAACCGTATACGCAAATGTGGTTTTGTTCTTGTTACCTAAAGACAGCTGCTAGAGGAAATCACATTGGTATCTCTAGAGAGAATCATTACTTTTTGCCTATTTTCCTTGCCTACTTTCTGGCCTTGATCTGCTCCTATCTTATCATCTAACGGGAATTTTTTAGT
>CM041777.1:12432288-12553524 GCA_023374045.1 Limonium bicolor
GAGTGGGTCGGTCCTGTGGGTCGGTCCGTCCAAGATTTGCTCTAACTTCCTCTGAACCTAGAATCTTCATTGTGGCTCGGAATTGCTCCCCGTTTGCGGTGTTGGAAAGCTTGAAAGATGAGGAATCCGTTGATGCATGCCACTAACTCAAAGGGAATTCAAAAGTATCCTCAAAATGAGTTTTTACCTATCAAGAGATCAAACTCTATAAGTTAACTATTAATCACTAAAACACTCTATTAAGTGGTGAAACAAGTTATGCATCCAATAGAATAAAGGTGAATGAAGCTCTTAAAATAGCATTATTTCACCACTTATCAACTCCCCCCACTTATCTATTGCTTGTCCTCAAGCAAAATTTGCTAGGAGCCCATAGCAAAAGGAACATTTACAGCAAGCAAGTATTTAGATGAATTCTTGAACTTGGTGAGCAAAATTGTGAAAAATCTCAAGAGGAGTGCAACCAACCTTCTCATGGTGACATGGGTGTGCTTAGGGTAAATAAAATATAGAGCTTCGGGGTATGATCTGGAGTGTTTCCAAGTGCTTAAAGATCTTTGGACTTGGAGAACTTTTACCATGGCCAACTTCTCTCAAGAATGGGCATTGAGGAAAAACAAAAGGAAAAATAGAGATTTGCATTTGATTTTCTTTTGCAACAAGAGATGAGAAAACTAATTTTGGCATTTTGCCTTGCTTTACAGAGTACTCAACTCTCATTTGTTGGTTACCGATGGTGCCTCTCAAGTCCTTTTTTTTTAAATTTCCACGAGGAAACACCCCTTAGCAATCCCTAGATGAGAAGATTAGAAATGACCCCTAGGCAATAAAAATTCACCAAGAAAGGGATTATGGAAGTACCACATTAATTGCTCCTCAAGAGAGAAATTTTTGAAAATTAGGTGGAAAGTTTTGAAGCATTCATGGAAAGACTTGCTTACTACATCCCACCACCGGGCAGGGACTACTACATCCCACCACCGGGCTTTAGGGTGCTCACCAATCTAGGATGCTACCCATTCAAGGGGTTTGATCCATAGAAAGGATTAAGGCCAGGATTCGGATCCAACCTCTTGTGTTTCCTTATCCTCACGCGTGGCCGAAACTATATTGAACTTCTACTCATTCCATTTTACTCAATACTCAAGTTAGGAGTTAGGTGGTTAGGAATTAGTTGAAGTCATTACCAACACCATACCAAGGGTTAATACACTACACAAGTACACATCCATATACACATACACTTCATTCTCATCCATATATTTCATGGATTATGCAAACTAAATGTTCAAGTGGACACAACAAGAACAATGTAGTTCAAACACAACTAAGTGCAATAAAAGTCTGATTCATGCATTTATCTTATTTGAGTGATCACATAAGCACCAAATCGGGGTAACCAAGTTAGGATACAGAGCATGAGGAAATCAACTGTTCACCGTCGTGCTCGTACTTCCTGTTTCCTTCGGAATTCCACCATCCAAGTCCTATACATACATAGGGTCGTTATGGTCAATAATCTATCATTGACCTATTCGTTCCTTTACTAATACCCCCAATGTATACTTACTAGTTCTTTACATTCCACACTTAGTTTGAAAATCATTTCTTTACTTATTATTCCTTGAACTTACTTCCTTACTCATGTACTGACTTTCTTAACATTTTTACTCCTTAATGGTGTACTACCATGGTCTCATATACATATATATATATACATATGTGATTGCCATTTTTTGGGTCCGACCGACCCAGAGGTGACCCGACCGACCCAAAACCCTCTGGGTCAGTCGAAGTCAGAAAGATTTCGACTCTAGAATTTACCGGGACCGACCCACGACCGACCCCTCCTGGTCGGTCAAGTCATAAACTTCGATTTCAAAAATTCTTGCCCGACCGACCCACGACCGACTCACCGTCTGGTCGGTCGAAGTCAAAAAGTTACGCTCCAGTAGTTTTAGCCCCGACTGACCCACCGATCCTACCTGCTGGGTCGGTCGGCAGCAGAACTTGTCTACAGATTTTGCTTTTACTTCCTTTTCTTACCCATTTCTTCCCTAATCTTCCTACATGTAATCCCACATGTTTTAGTACCATTTAGGCTTCCTAAATACCTTAATTCATCCCCCAAATCCATTACTAAATTCATATCCCATCCTTATATTGATTACACAGTTCCTCATTTCCATTCCAGCACTCATGGCAATTTCCTTTCTCCAATGCTGTAGATTTTTACTTTAACCTTTACCATTCAATACTCCCTCTACCAATGCTACTCCTAGCATCCTCAACGCATTACTTCTATCCTAGTTCCATTCCATCACCTAGTTCTTCTCCAAATCTGTTCCAAGGTGTCAAACTACTCACCTAAAGTTCTCCAATTACACCTAGTTCCTCCTAGTTTCTTCAATACACTTCCACACTTCTTGCTACAGATTTTTACCCTCTTATATTCTCATACCACAACTACCAATCCATGGTTACTAAACATCTCTACTCAACCAATACACACCTTGGTTCTCCCATTCACCAAGTCATCCAATAATGCATAATTCCTACTAAATTTTGTCATAGTTTACCTACAATTCTCACTTGTCCACATATATCCATTCACCAAATTCATTCCTAAACTAGCCACACCCATACAAGGGTCCTACCAGCACTAAAAACAATATCAATTCATCAATACTTCCTCAATCCACAATACCATACACATACACAATTTATTTGGCTCTAAGGCCTACAATTCAAATACTAGCTCATAAATACTCAAACATCCATTACTACAATACTAATACAATATTTTGGGTTCTTTTATTAGTTTACCCATTCCCATTACTCTACTGCATTAAAACTTAGCATTAAGAAGGAGCTCTTACCTTAAGCCCTTAATTCCTTCTTTCTTTTCCAATTCTCCTCCTTCTCTCTTTCTTGCACAAATCGGTCATATGGGGAATGGAGTTGCCAAACTCCATTCCCATCACCCAATGAACACAAAAACAAGTGTAATTAACATACTAACCCTTAGATTATACTAATTCGTTGAAGTGCTTAAAACACAAATTCTAGGGTTTACCTTTGGAGTCTTTTAAGAGGGGTTTTAGCCCTTGGTTCAAGAAGGTGATTCCACCACCATTGCAAGGTTGGAGTGCTCAAAAGAGAGAGAAAAATAGAGCATTACAAAGGGCAAAAATCAGTTACAAAGGAAAGTGGAGGAGACTTGAGTTTTTCATGTAAATTTTTACCTTAATGGAGAGAGGAGACTCCAAGCTTTAATTTGGTACCATTTTCTCTTCAAATGGGGAAAACCCATGGAGACGAACTTCCTCATTTTGAAATTCTAAAAAGAGGGAAGTGTATCCCTTGCTCTAACTAGCACAAATCTACTTTCGTTTTTGATTCGGAGCATTATTGTGGCTTAAGGAAGCAGGGGAAGTGAGGGAAGCCATGTGTGGAGCTTCAAAATCGTTTGGGGCTGGAGGAGGAAGAAGAAGTGGGGAGCTGCTGAATAAAGAAGGGAACTCACGAGAGAGAGAGAAGGAGAAATGTGAGAATGAGAGGAGAGAGAAGAAAAGTGATATTTGTTACTTTTACCCTGTTTGCTTTATTGACTTTTCAACCCTTGAATTAATAACTAGTCAAGTGTGAGTGGTGAGAGCTTGTTTACTAATTTAAACCGGCCCCCTACAGTAATGCTAGTTGGAGCGTTTTTCGTCTTTTACAGAAAATGCTCGTTAATTTACCCGGTTTTGGTACTATTCACTAACGGGCCCGTTTTCCGAATTTTCTCGTTTCTTTAATTTTATTGGTTATTAAGCTTCCATGTGCTTAATTATAGTTATTTAGTGATATATAATTTTTGCGGGTTCGTTGACCACTCAAAGTCACGTTTTCGGGTTTTCTTGAAAAACGTGCGCTAAAGCTCTATTAGCGTTTTAATACATTATTTGGATCCATTTTCTTCGGAAGTTGTTCCCATATATATTTTGACCTTATTAAGCCTTATGAATCCACATAATACTCTAACCGAGGTCTCGTACCTCCTATAGTTACTTAACGCTTATTTAGCGTTTTTCTCTTTAAGTGTTTCTTCATTTCTTTTGGATTTATTTTTCCTTACCAAAATTACTTAGGCACTATTAGGCCCTTAAATACATATTAGAATTATTTTAATCGCTATATTTAAGTTCGGGGTATTTCAATCTACCCCCCTTAAGAAACTTTACCCTCAAAGTGCTCAAGGTCATAATTATACTATACTTACTCATTCATACATGTCTAATGCCAAAGTCATACATTCCTCCTTCTTACCATTCCCAAATCCCTTACTCAAAGTCTCTGCATACCATACCATGCAAGTATACTACAATTACCTCCATCCGCATTACATCCAACCATCTAGTTCCACATTACAAGATTTATACATACATACAGTGCCAAGCTATCCCCAAGGCAATGCAATACACATTACAATCCCGCAGACACTCCGGTCATCTAGACACAGGACTCCTCTATGTCCTGCTGCCCTTGGAATAATATAATATGATATACTACTATCGTTCTCCGGTATAAGCTTCCAACAATTCTCGTCTTCAGTCTAAGGGAAAACCTTTCACAACTACTTGTTAGAAATTTTCCTAAAACATACAACTCCAAATTCCAATTTTATTCATCTCTTCTATCCTAAGTGTGATTCTTGTGACCACTTAAGGGGAGTTTCAAGAATCATTCGACCCTGATGTGGTCAGCTTCAGTGTTGAACTATCTTTCCACCCCAATTGTGTTCGGTTTCCCTTGATCTGATCAGGATCAAGTTAGATTTCCACATCAGTTTCAAACAAACAGATAATTCGATCATTCCATTTTCTATCTTTTTACTCCTCCTATCATGATTCCAAATTCACACATCTCCAAAGATGGATTTCAGTCCATCAATCATCCTCACTCTAATTCCAAATACTTTACTTCGAGCTCAATGCCTAAGTGCTCATTTCATCAACCTTCGCTACTTCATATCCTTACTCTCCATCGTCTCCTAATCTAACTAAGAATGCAATACTTATGAAATTCAGTCATCCTCAATTTACTTCCAAAATTTACCTAGGAATACACTACTCATGGACTTCATACATATACTACTCTCGATCATTTCATACAATTTCTTTACGGGATACAATACTAGTGGAGCTCCTTCCACTGCTCATTCTCAATTGTCTCAAAACATCTACTAGGTTCTACATCGGTTTTATACCGACTCATGCATCATATGCCAGTCCTAACTTCGAATAGACATACACTATAGGGATTATCATTCCCAGGAGTTTCTCTACTCCTCTTTACTAATACTCTTACACTGGGGTTACAAGTGGGTATATTCATCCTATGGTATTCGCATCTCTCGTGCCTAATTTCACAATTACAATATGAATGAATACTGTATGTTTATTTAACATAAGTACCAATCATCGAATCAATTCTCATTTGTGCTATGCACATTATAGTTTCGTGTTTTATCGTGCAACTTACATTAAGCGGTTTTCGCTCTACCCCCCCCCCCCTAAAGGGATTACGACCACGTAATCTACCTATGTTATTATCATTGAACATTGGTACTCAATTCGGGCCATCTGAAGCATTTTACTTCTCCACAGCTTATTATATAATATACTCTGGTCAACGGGTCTTAACCATACTAATGGTTTAGTCCTTGCACCAAGAATTCCTACTGGAGTTTATTTAAACTCCTGTTTAATTCATTTTCTAGCCTATCAGGCTTCAAGGCATTAATAGCCAATCTCTCATGCTTACCAGGTGTATTTAATTTCTTAGCTAGGGCCCACTAGCTTCTGCTCGCGCGACCCTGACCTTAGTGCTTCATTCGCTCTTCTGTTATTCTAGATGTGCTACTCATCACCTTTTATCCCTCTATTGTGGAAATGAGGTTTATTAAACAAGTGTGGTATTCTTTTACCGTGCTTGAACTCAATGAGTTTTAGATTTATAACCAGCTCTCTGCAATCTATTATACATACTATTAATACTCTCAAATTATTCACTAAATTTCCTCCGACTTATTTCGGGCGAGGTTAAGTCACTACTTAGTTTGTAGTGCTTCCTCTATTGTCAACAGTTTTGAATTATACCATTTTTCTGGTTCAGTACAAGTGTTCTTTACTTGTATGACCTTGCATTTTCTATTCTTGGTCCTATTGACTTTCTTAGTCTCCTTCTACTTTACTACAATCGTCCTCTTTCCCATATTCCTAGCTATCCCACTAATCATTCTACTGCAAGTGCAATAACCAAACACTCATTCATACAGAGTGCAGAGGCGTAAACGCTTGGCAGCAAGTCACTTATGTGATAGGAATGAATATTTTTTCCTGTCATCTGACTTACAACTCCGTATCATTGTCTAACTACTTCCTCTCATAGCGGTCACTTGTTGCGCATCATATTCTTACTCATTATGCAACATTGTTTTTACGTCTCTGTTACTGTGGTAGCTTATCTTTACTCATTGCCATTGTCATTGGCACCATTTCCCTTATGGTGTGAATCACTAGGATTTCTTATGTTTCGTATGTATGACGTTGTCGTAGCATACCGCAATGTTACTATCTTCCAATGTGGAGATGTTTCATTTTATTTGGGTTTCATTTGTAGGTTGGCTTACCTCACATTATTTCATAATTTAATTATACAATTTACCAAGTGTCTTGGTTGACAATGGATGAATAATTTATCGGGTTACAAGCTCTCTTGAGCATTGTCATTCATGGTGTCCAATGTGCATTAACATTGATTGTTTTGACAATTACTGTCTCACCAGGACATCCCAAGAACTTCAAGGGTTTTCTGGTCCTGTTCTCTAATTTAAAGAGTATTCTATCATTGATAAGTGAAAATTCTGGTTGAGAGGTTTGTTTCCATAAGAAACTCAAGGACATCCTATAAGTCTCATGACAAGGTTACTATTTTGTATATGTTTAGTACTACATATGGGTATACTTACTCCTTTAAATTGTAATGTTGGAAATCTATTTCCTTGTTCAGTCGCCTTTGGCAATATCTACATGCACAAGCTTTGTTGTCATGTGGATGGGAGCCTTTTCTAAGGGTTCTCATCCTCACCACCTTGGTGGTCTTCGGTTAATGAGCGGTACACCTTCCTCAGGTTCCCGTAGTGCCAATGGGACTAGCCATTGTGCATTATTGCTATTCTCGTGCCTCTGTGCTACCATTGCTATAGAAGGCATGAAGGCAATTAAAAGTTTCGTCAACTGTATACTAGACTGGTGCTCTAGTGACAGTGACTAAGGTAGCCATTGCTCCAAGCCACTCATTATGTTGAGTTTTAAATTGGATGGTTCAGTTGTCGATTTATCTGTCGTATGAAACAATATCTCTTGTGAGTCTTGTTATTAAATGGTGTGGGTTTTGCAACCGTTTAAGTTTACATAACATAGTTGGTTTATGGCTTCTGAGCCTTATTGCTGCAAGCTATGCTCTTTGCAAGCTGCTTATACATGTTTCATTTCTTGTATACCACCATGGGTTGGAGGTATTACTGGGCTCCATGGCAAGTCGTGGCATCACGCTTCTGTTCATAGGAGGCCCTTTTTGGCAATCTGGTGTTAATCAGTACCTGCTAGTTGCTGAGGGTATTTCTAGTTAAGTGAAATCCCTTCGGTGTCCTAACCGAGTGTTCGTTCTAGTTCCCGTGCTCTTATCACGGCACTTCATTAGACTGTGTTAATTCATACACCCTTCGAGGATTGCTCCTGGGTGTTGTTAGGTTATGTCGTTACCTCCGGCTAGGTTTAAGATGTTTGTGTCCAGTATACCGCCTTGTGGTACGGTATTCGAGCTACTCCCTTAGGGTTATAATGTCTCCCACTCTTGGGTAGACTGTTTATACTCTCTTCTAGTGCTTAAGACTAGGTTTAATACTCTCTTCGATGATGGATTATGCTCCATGGTAATCTTGTGATTGCTCTTGGGTACTCCGTCCCATTGTTGAACATCATTGTGTTCACGTTAGGCATTTGCCTTACTGTGTTCAGGCTGGGTATACTTTCCACTGTCCTGTAATTGCTTGAAGTCCTTGAGACATATCCAATGTCTATACCTAATAGTCTGTGCGCTTTGCGCTTCCTAGTCCTCATTCCTTATCTTCAGATGGGTTCTTTGAGTTCTTTTTACTTGATCGTCTGCGGTGTCCAGCTGTTCTGCTTTGAACTTACTCATGGTCCGTAGAACGGAGTTGACTACTTCCCGTTTTCGTACACTACATGTATACATACGTGGGGTACCTTGTTGGTACGTTACCACTTACCCGACTATCTGTCAGACCCGCAAGCTCCTTCGGAGTGCAGTCGTCCCACATCCCGTATTGGGTACACTCGTAGTGCTCGTCACACGCCTAGGTGAAGTATTCTATGTCAACTCCTCTTGTATCATTCTATGATACTCACCGTAATTCTGTTGGTTTGCTTTTAAAAATTCAAGGTTTAGAAGAAGGGTTGTGGTTTGAAAGAAAAATTTGGGTTTTGAAATAACAGTTTGGTGCTAAAAAGTTCTTCTTGGCGTGGCCATGTCTGAGGTCTTGACCATGTCCAGCTTCTCGCTGACTGGTATGTTCTTAATACAATGGTCAGGCCGTTAGGCCTTTCCAAGGTTCCATACTTCCAGTTTTTAGGATATGTGATCCTGTAGTTGCTTCATTGCAGTCACGGTACATTACTATGCACTCTTGGTGTGTTAGGGTTCCTCTACATGTTCCTGTTCTTACTGCACTTGCCGTGGCAAGTGTGTGGTACTGGTGGTTTTTAGGTAAACCTATACCGGTCACGGTATGGTTTCCACTCGTATTTGGTAGTCTTGTCGACTCTTCCTTTGATCTATTGATTTATGTTTGGGATACTCGATCTTTTAAGTAACTCCTCAATGGTGTTGACATGACTGTCATTGACCGGGGTACTCCCAATCTCTGGGGATTCCTATTTATTTGCCTTGTATTGTTCTTGGTTGCTCGTTCCCACATGTTCACCGTGGTTATTGAGCTGAACTTATTTAGACACTACTTCCGTAGTCCTGTCGGATTATATCCCGTGAATGTTCTTGTAGTTGTGTGAGCTGTGTCAGCCAGGTATTGTAACCTCTTGGCATTACAGTTTTGGAGTTAACCACTCCCGACTATGTCCTTGTCAGCTAACATACCGTTGGTGGTGTTGTGTAGCTATTACTGTCTGGTAGACTTGTGTCTCGGGTTTGGTTACTGTTTGTTTTTTTTTCGCTCTATTGCACGCTTAGTGTTCTTTTCTTGCTGTTGGTTGACTAGCCAGGTTTCGCGACTGCTAAGCACGTCGCCCCATACTGTTGTAAGTGGTAGCCTCCTTATGGTTGGATTACTCATTGTACCGCCATTAAGTGCGGGTATTGTTGTTCAACCGGGAACCATCTCCTGGACTTCTAATTCTTGGAATCTACTATATGATAGGTTCTTGTTTCCCGTAGGATTATTTCACAACTGCCAGATCGGGTTCTCCCGAGTATGAGAGGACTTTCCTTCTCTCTGGTGTTCTTTCCCAAGTTATACAATGGGGAATGTGTAGGGCGGGTCTGATATTGTAGGTATCGGTACACACCGGGAGTTCCTAACTAGCGTATCTCTAACGCTATCACTCAGCCCTTAGCCCTAAGCTTCTAATTCCTACTCGGTATTTCCAGTCATCAGAGCGATACTTCGCTCTGATACCACTTTTTGTAACACCCCTACCGCTAATACCGTCATTACCGTCTAATCTCCTTGTACATACATATCTTCGCAGCGGATACTTACTTACACAACGGTGGGTGATACATGTTGTCAGTCACCCACGTGACTAACAAGGCTTACTACTACATACAGCATCGGTCTGATGGACCGGAATACCCGAGTACTACACAAATACAATCCATACTACAAATACAACCCAAGTACTACAATGCTCCATTCAATACAATACTCCATACTACAATAAAATACCATAAACCGAGTTTACTGAGTTCCAAATCCAAGTACAATAATTCTTTCAAGTTTGTACATACCATTAAGAGTCTAACATCTATCCATTCCTCACAAACTACATACTTGCAATTACATAATGGTGTACCCCTTGGTACACTTCTACATCAAGGCTACAAGCCTTATACCTTTCCTTACTATATACAAATCAGTTCTAGCTATCTAAACATAGCCGCCGGTCTCTTACTACAACCATAACTGCTTCGGTACCTGTACAATAAAAAGGATGCCCCATAGGGGCTCAGCTTACGCTGCATATGACTTCCGCATACCCGCGTACTAGCGAGGGTACGACCACTTGGTCGAATACATGCAGTTCATCATTCATACATACATACGCTCTTATACAATACAATACAATACAATACATACATTCACTGCATACAGGGATGACGTTACAGGTCAACCATTCATACTTACCATTACAGAGATACGTTTCTCCAATTCATACTCAAGGCTTGTTAGCATTCTTTACCCACCAGGGTTAATCGGGTGTTCATTACTCTTTACTCAAGGTCAATGACTTACACTAGCCAACCAATACTCATACAATACTTTACTTCTTACTTACTTTACTCAAGTCAAGTCAGTGTGACCTCCGGGCAGGGACTACTACATCCCACCACTGGGCTTTAGGGTGGCTCACCAATCTAGGATGCTACCCATTCAAGGGGTTTGGTCCATAGAAAGGATTAAGGCCAGGATTCGGATCCAACCTCTTGTGTTTCTTTATCCTCACGCGTGGCCGAACTATATCGGACTTCTACTCATTCCATTTTACTCAATACTCAAGTTAGGAGTTAGGTGGTTAGGAATTAGTAGAAGTCATTACACCCAACCAAGGGTTAATACACTACACAAGTACACATCCATATACACATACACTTCATTCTCATCCATATATATTTTCATGGATTATACAAACTAAATGTTCAAGACACAACAAGAACAATGTAGTTCAAACACAATTAAGTGCAATAAAACTCTGATTCGTGCATTTATCTTATTTGAGTGATCACATAAGCACACAAATCGGGGTAACCAAGTTAGGATACAGAGCATGAGGAAATCATACCGTTCACCGTCGTGCTCGTACTTCCTGTTTCCTTCGGAATTCCACCATCCAAGTCCTATACATACATAGGGTCGTATGGTCAATAATCTATCATTGACCTATTCGTTCCTTTACTAATACCCCCAATGTATACTTACTAGTTCTTTACATTCCATACTAGGTTTGAAATCATTTCTTTACTTATTATTCCTTGAACTTACTTCCTTACTCATGTACTTACTTTCTTACCATTTTTACTCCTTAATGGTGTATTACCATGGTCTCATATACATACATATATACATATATACATATGTGATTGCCATTTTTTTTGGGTCCGACCGACCCAGAGGTCCCGACCGACCCAAAACCGTCTGGGTCGGTCGAAAGTCAGAAAGATTTCGACTCTGGAATTTACCGGGACCGACCCACCTCCTAGGTCGGTCGAAGTTAGAACTTTGACTTCAAAATTCTTGCCCAACCGACCCACAACCGACTCCCGTCTGGGTCATTCGAAGTCAGAAAGTTACGCTCCATTAGTTTTAGCCCCGACCAACCCACGCCGATCCTACCTGCTGGGTCGGTCGGTAGCAGAACTTGTCTACTGATTTTGCTTTTACTTCCTTTTCTTACCCATTTCTTCCCCGATCTTCCTACATGTAACCCCATGTTTTGTACCATTTAGGCTTCCTAAAATACCTTAATTCATCCACCAAATTCATTACTAAATTCATATCCCATCCTTATATTGATTTACACAAGTTCCTCATTCCATTCCAGCACTCATGGCAATTTCCTTTCTCCAATGCTACAGATTTTACTTTAACCTTTCCATTCAATACTCCCTCTACCAATGCTACTCCTAGCATCCTCAACGCATTACTTCTATCCTAGTTCCATGCCATCACCTAGTTCTTCCCAAATCTGTTCCAGGTGTCAAACTACTCACCTAAAGTCTTCAATTACACCTAGTTCCTCCTAGTTTCTTCAATACACTTCCACACTTCTTGCTACAGATTTTTACCCTCTTATTCTCATACCACAACTACCAATCCATGGTTACTAAACATCTCTACTCAACCCAATACACCTTGGTTCTCCCCATTCACCAAGTCATCCATAATGCATAATTCCCACTAAAATTTTGTCATAGTTTACCTACAATTCTCACTTGTCCACATATCCATTCTCACCAAATTCATTCCTAAGCTAGCCACACCCATACAAGGGTCATACCAGCACTAAAAACAATATTAATTCATCAATACTTCCTCAATCTACAATACCAATACACATACACAATTTATTTGGCTCTAAGGCCTACAATTCAATACTAGCTCAAAAATACTCAAACTTCCATTACTACAATACTAATATAATATTTTGGGTTCTTTAAGTTAGTTACCCATTCCCATTACTCTACTGCATTAAAACTTAGCATTAAGAAGGAGCTCTTCCTTAAGCCCTTAATTCCTTCTTTCTTTTCCAATTCTCCTCCTCCTCTCTTTCTTGCACAAATCGGTCATATGGGGAATGGAGTTGCCAAACTCCATTCCCATCACCCAATGAACACAAAAACAAGGGTAATTAACATACTAACCTTTAGATTATACTAATTCATTGAAGTGCTTAAAACACAAATTCTAGGGTTTACCTTTGGAGTCTTTTAAGAGGGGTTTTAGCCATTGGTTCAAGAAGGTGATTCCACCACCATTGCAAGGTTGGAGTGATGCTCAAAAGAGAGAGAAAAATAGAGCATTACAAAGGGCAAAAATCAGTTACAAAGGAAAGTGGAGGAGACTTGAATTTTTTCATGTAAATTTTTACCTTAATGGAGAGAGGAGACTCCAAGCTTTAATTTGGTACCATTTTCTCTTCAAATGGGGAAAACCCATGGAGACGAACTTCCTCATTTTGAAATTCTAAAAAGAGGGAAGTGTATCCCTTGCTCTAACTAGCACAAATCTACTTTCGGTTTTTGATTCGGAGCATTATTGTGGCTTAAGGAAGCAAGGGAAGTGAGGGAAGCCATGTGTGGAGCTTCAAAATCGTTTGGGGCTGGAGGAGGAAGAAGAAGTGGGGAGCTGCTGAAAAAAGAAGGGAACTCACGAGAGAGAGAAGGAGAAATGTGAGAATGAGAGGAGAGAGAGAAGGAAAAGTGATATTTGTTACTTTTACCTTTTTGCTTTATTGACTTTTCAACCCTTGAATTAATTAACTAGTCAAGTGTGAGTGTGTGAGAGCTTGTTTACTTATTAAAACCGGCCCCCCTACAGTATTACTAGTTGGAGTGTTTTTCGTCTTTTACAGAAAATGCTCGTTCATTTACCCGGTTTTGGTACTATTCACTAACCGGGCCTGTTTTCCGGAATTTTCTCGTTTCTTTAATTTTATTGGTTATTAAGCTTCCATTAGTGCTTAATTATAGTTATTTAGTGATATATAATTTTTACGGGTTCGTTTGACCACTCAAAGTCACGTTTTCGGGTTTTCTTGAAAAACGTGCGCTAAAGCTCTATTAACGTTTTAATACATTATTTGGATCCATTTTCTTCGGGAGTTGTTCCCATATATTATTTTGGCCTTATTAAGCCTTAGGAATCCACATAATACTCTAACTGAGGTCTCGTACCTTATATGGTTACTTAACGCTTATTTAGCGTTTTTTGCTTTTTAAGCGTTTTTTCATTTCTTTGGATTTATTTTTCCTTACCAAAATTACTTAGGCACTATTAGGCCCTTAAATACTTATTAGAATTATTTTAATCACTATATTTAAGTTCGGGGTATTTCAGTCCTGCAGCTTGACTCAGCAGCTCGGCGTCCCAAGAAGCCAATGATATATAACATGTTGATGAGGTGAATTGCTTAACTTAATTAACAATTTTCCGTTATTACTTAATCCTTTGCTTGATAGCTTTTACTTTAACTGTGTGTACGAATTCCAATACCTTTTTAGCTGTATTGACGCAAATCCGGCAAACGAGGATCAAGAACATTCAGTGGAATGTAGTCAAGGTATTTTGTAAACCTTATTCTAATGTTGTACTATGATTATTAGTTATCAAATGTTAATGGTAATATGTGTAAAAGTGATTTTGAACATGTATTTTATGAATGTGCAGTGTCCACAGCAGCCAGAAGGTTCAGAATGTGGGTACTATGTCATGTATAATTTAAATTCAATGCCACAAGACATTCAAAACAGCTCCCAAGGTAAGTCAATTTACCTTAGAGTTTCTAGTTTTCTTTTCCTTTCTTCTTTCTCCTTTCTTCTTGCCCTTTCCTTCTGTGTTTGATGTTTTACATACCGGCCAAATGGGATTCAATCACTAATGCTACAGACCAGCCCTAGGAACAAAATACGCATTAAGGGAATACTTAAACTCTAGAATCTACCCTAAGATGTAAATGAGGGTTTAAAGCTCTAAGATGAGGGATTACCTTCTAAAGCTCTAGATGAGGTGTTTGGCAACAAAACAAACAGAACTCCAGCTCTTTTTAAAGACCAAAAATCGGCTAGCACAAGAAGAACAAGAGGCTTAAAATCTGGAAATTTTTTGGTTGTAGAGAAAGGCTAGAAAAGAGAGGTTTTTGAACTTCTTTTTACCTTAAGACAACCAAGGGATGATGTAGCTCAAAATGGTCTTCTTTTCCCTTCAAAAGGAGCTCCAGCCATGGAGATGAACTTTAAGGTTTTGGGGTTTTGAAAGATGGAAAATGATCTCCAAGATGAGGGAGTTCAATAATTTACTCGGAACCCCCTTGAGGAATGGGCATAATACGGTTAACCCCCTTGTGTTTATCATAATTATTGATAACCACCTTGAGGTTACGGTATCTCTAACCATGAGCCCCCGAACTATAACTTTGTTATCAAAACATTAACTACATGTTGGCCCATCATCTTAATCACATTATTAATGCCAGTCTGGACAACAAAACTGCTTAATCAACGTCATTTAATTTTCCTTCATCCTAATTCAGATGCATTTTCGAGTTAGGGTTAATGTTTTTCGGACAATAAGAATGTAGATTAAGCACTGTTTTTGTCAAGCATGTCATTAATAATGTCATTAAGTTGATGGGTCAGCACGTGGTTAACGTTTTAGTAATGGAGTTATGGTTAAGGGGGTTGATAGTCAAAGATACTGTAACCTCAAGGTGGTTACCAATAATTATGATACACATAAGGGGGTTAGCTGTATTATGCCCAATCCTCAAGGGGGTTCAGAGTAATTTACTCTATAACTTTTGTAGTGTTTCAACCTTGTTTTGGCTTTGAAAATGGAAGAGGAAATGTGAGTTGGGTGGAGCTCTTCAAATCGCCATGGGAGGGTTGAAGAAGAAAGAGAGAGGTCAGAGGAGGAGGGAAAAACGTGAGAGGATGAGAGGAATGGGAGGAGAGAGACTAAAAAAACACTTTTGTACTTTGGCTACTTTTTACTTTATTCCTTTGTCTTTTACTAACTAATAAGGAATTAAGAAGGTTGGGGGAGGGGCTGAAACGTGGGCTTCCCACATGGGCAAGAGTGCCAGATTTTTATTTACACAATGAAGAGGAGTATTTTGGTCTTTTAACAATTAACACCCCCATAAGTCCCCGTTGACACTATTCACTAACCGGAGCCGTTTTTCGAATTTTTCTCGTATATTTAATTTTAGTGGTTCCAATACCTTCATTAGTGTTTAATTATAGTTATATGATTGACTATAATTTTTACAATTCATTTAAACCACTTAAAGTCACATTTTCCATGTTTTTCCGAAAAAGGTGCTTTAATACTCGTTTGCGTTTTAACCCATTATATGGATCCGTTTTCTTCGGGAATTGTTCCCATATTATTTAGGCATAATTAAGATTCTAAATATCTCATTAGCCTAATTAATCACCATAGTTAAGTTCGGGGTATTTCACTACGAATCCCCAATCTATAGCTTTGTTAATAAATCGTTAACCCCTTGCTGACCTGTAAGTTTATTCACTGAATGATGTCAGGCTGGACAAAAAACACTCCTTAATCAACATCGTCTAAATCTCTCTCATCCCACTGCAATTTTACTATAAACGTTAACCCTAACCCAGGAATGGTCTACAACCAAGAACAAATCCTTTCCAAAGTGCTACGTTGCAGATAAACAACCTCCTAAAACACGTGAAAGATTTGGAGCATGATCATATTGGGTGAGTTAGGGTTGACGTTTTTAGGATAATTGCAGTGAGATGAGAAAGACTTAAATAATGCTGATCAAACCGTGTTTTTTTGTCGAGCCTGGCATCATTTAGTGAATAAGTTGATAGGTTAGCAAAGGGGTTAACGAATTATTAGCAAAGGTATAGTTCGGGGGCTTGTAGTCAAAGATATCGTAACCTCAAGGTGGTTATCAATAATTATGATAAACACAAGGTGGTTACCGGTAATATACCGATTAGTTACAACAATTTTTACCATAGACTTTTTAAATTATTTGTCCAATCTCGGAACCCCCTTGAGAATTGGGCATAATACAGTTAACCCCCTTGTGTTTATCATAATTATTGGTAACCACCTTGAGGTTATGGTATCTCTGACTATGAGCCCCTGAACTATAACTCCGTTATCAAAACGTTAACAACATGCTGACCCATCAGCTTAATCACATTATTATGCCAGCCTGACAACATAACTGCTTAATCAATATTGTCTAACTTTTCCTCATCCCAATTCAAATGCATTTTCGAGGTAGGGCTGACGTTTTTCAGACAACAAGAATACTGATTAAGTAGTGTTTTTTGTCCAGGATCATTAATATGATTAAGCTGATGGGTCAGTACGTAATTAACGTTTTGATAATGGAGTTATAGTTCGGGGGCTTATAGTTAGAGATACCGTAACCTCAAGGTGGTTATCAATAACTATGATAAACACAAGGGGTTAACTGTATTATGCCCAATCCTCAAGGGGGTTCCGAGTAATTTATATTTAAACGAATATTTATAAAATATATTTATTTTAAATTTATATTCCTTTGCAGATGACTTATAACATAATATTTTTTGTTAACTACAAAATACTATGTCATAAGTTATCTAGAAAAATAAATATAAATTTTAACATAATTTTTCAATTATTTAAAAAATATAATATAAATTTTTTTGTTAAATAATAATTAAAATAATTTATATTTTTTAAAAAATAATTTGTTTTTTAATTATTCAATTTAAATTATTTAAAAATTTTAACTAATGTTTATTAAATCTTTTTTAAAAAATTATATTCTATTATGTAGATATCTATGACATAATATTATTTTCTAATTTATAGATAAAATTTGATAAATATATTTTTTATGTTTTTCTATATTTAATATATTTTTTAATGTTTTATAATATCTGAAATATTTTAGTAATTTTTATTTTTATATTTTTTAATTTTTTTAATTTTAGTTAACTTTTTAACACTTGGTGACATATTGTGAATTTTAAAAGTAATTTATTAATTAGTAAGGGTATTTTTGTCTTTTTTGTTTCTGGTCAATGACATGGTGGTAGTTCATGGACTTTTACAAAAATATAGAGACATTTGTGACTTTTTTTTGTGGAATTTCATGAATTAACCAAAAATATAGTTGCATTTCATGAAATTCGCCTCTTTTTTTATAGTTCTCTATAGTTTATCAGTATTTTGGACATTTTGGTGATTTTTTAATTAATAAGAGTATTTTTGTCTTTTTCTACTTATGGTCAATGACATATTGACATTTCATTAAGTGACATTTCATAGACTTTCACAAAAATATAATAACATTTTGTGGCTTTCTTTCTTTAGTGGTATTTCATAAAAAAAAATTGCATGCCGAGGGCTAGCTAGCCCACCTACTGAATTCATTTCATAACCCCGATCGGCAATTAACAACGATCATCTCTGTAAGAGATAATAGCAAATGAACCCGTAGGGTTTGTGTTGTATTAAGTCTGTATATATACATGAGTGATAAAGGACTAGAGTGCCCTATACATAATATACAATATGTTTTAACAGCCCCTCGCAGTCGAATCCGGAGGTTCCTGGAGGCAGAGACTGGTACGAAATTCTAAAAATAAAGAAGTGGGTAGGCCCTTGGTCATTATGTCTGCAAATTGACTGGTAGTTGGTACATGGAGCACGCGGGCGTGTCCCAAAGCGACCTTGTCCCGAACGAAATGAATGTCGATTTCAATATGCTTGGTGCGTTGGTGTTGAACCGGGTTGGAAGCCATGTAGACGGAGCTGGCGTTATCACAGAAAATGACAGTGGCATGTGTGGTGGGCGCATGGAGTTCTTGGAGGAGTTGGCGAAGCCAGCAGGACTCAGCAATGGCGTTTGCAACAGCCCGGTATTCGGCTTCAGCGCTGGAGCGGGAAACGGTAGTTTGGCGTTTGGAGGACCAAGATACGAGGTTTGACCCAAGGTACATGCAGTAGCCAGAGGTGGAGCGCCTGGTGTCGGGGCAGCCGGCCCAATCGGCGTCGGAGTAGACAGTGAGTTGATCAGTGGTGTTTGGAACAAGATGGAGGCCGATGGTAAGAGTGCCTTTCAGATAGCGCATGATACGTTTGAGAGCAGTGTAGTGAGGTTCGCGGGGATCATGCATGTGAAGGCAGCATTGTTGGACGGCGTAACTGATGTCTGGTCTCGTGAAGGTGAGATATTGGAGGGCACCGGCAATGGAGCGGTAGGTGGTTGGGTCGTGGACCGGGGAGCCGATTGTGGAGCTCAGTTTGGCGTTGGTGTCGACCGGGGTGCTACATGGTTTGCAATCAGCCATGCCGGTGCGTGTCAGGAGGTCTTTAGCATACTGGGTTTGGTTGAGATGAAGGCCGGTGGGGTGATGAGTGACTGAGATGCCAAGGAAGTGATGGAGTGGGCCAAGATCGGACATAGAGAATTCAGCGCTGAGGGCCTTGATGATGGTGTTTAGGAAGGTAGGGGTGGAGGCAGTGAGGATTATGTCGTCGACGTAGACAAGGAGGTGGGCTTGATGTGTGGGGCGGTGAAAAATGAAGAGAGACGGGTCGGCGCGGCTTCTGGTGAAACCGAGATGGGTGAGGAACGAGGCAAAGCGAGTGTACCAGGCACGGGGTGCTTGTTTTAGGCCGTAGAGAGCTTTTCGAAGGCGACAAACATGGTTTGGATATTTAGGATGGACGAAACCCGGAGGTTGCTGACAGTAGACAACTTCGTCTAAGGTGCCATGGAGGAAGGCATTTTTGACGTCGAGCTGATGAATGGGCCAGTGTCGGGTGATGGCCAGAGAAAGAATGGTACGGATAGTGGCTGGCTTGACGACTGGGGAGAAAGTTTCTTCGTAATCAAAACCATATTGTTGGTTGAAACCACGAGCAACCCATCTGGATTTATGACGTGTAACGTTGCCATGAGCATCGTATTTGAGGCGGAAGATCCATTTACCGGAAATGATATTCGCATTTGGGGGAGGAGGAACAAGATCCCAGGTGTGGTTTTTGATGAGGGCATCGTATTCCTCTTGCATTGACCGATGCCACTGAGGATCTTGGAGAGCGAGTTTGTATGAGTTGGGAAATAGTGGGCGTAGTGGTGTGAAGATTGAAAAAGGTTTTGGGCTTGACGATACCCGATTTCAATCGAGTAGTCATGGGATGGATGGAGAGAAAGGGGTAGAGGATGTGGCAGTAGGGGTGGATGGAATGCGATGTTGGACTGGGAACGGGATGTGAGTGTGGGTTTGGATGCGGGTGGGATGAAGAAAGAGACGGACGCTACAGGTGGGGGGGGATAGGTGGGCTTGGACTGAGTATTGGGTTTGGGGTTGGGACCGCGGGTGGAGGCGAGGAGGAGGGGACGGGAGTACTGGGTTGGGTTAGTGGGTGAGAGAGAGTAGTGGGGCCAGGCAAATGGGGGGAGGTGGGAGGGAATTGGTGGGCTGGCGAATGTAGTGGAGGGGAATCGGGAGTGGATTGAGATCTGGGGGGGCCGTGAGGGGAGAGAGGGAGGAGGGGGGTGGAATTATGGGCCGGGTTAGGTTGTAGGTGGGAGAGAGAAGGATTAGTGAGGGAATTTGGGAAAAGGCGGCGCGCAGGTGGGAGAGAGAGGGGAGTGGGCGGATTCTGAGGGTGAGTCAGGTTGTTGGTGAGGGGGAGGGGAGTGAGGGAGTTGTTGTGAGGGAGTAGGCGCGGAAGTCGAGGGTAGTGGAGTAAATAAGGGAGAGGGAACGAGTTTGTGGAGGCGGAAGATTTGGGGGGTACCGGTGCGGAATTCGAGGGCAGTTGAGAGGGGGAGTGAGGAATTATGCGAGATGTGGGCGATGGGTGACGTGGGTCAGGGGAGTGGGTAATTAAAAAATGGAAATACGGAGAGAGAGGGCGAGTAGTGGAGCGTCTGAGTGGGACGAGTTTTGCGGTGATGGTTGTGAGTGTTGAGAGTAGGGAAAAACGGTTTCGAAGAAAATGACGTGACGTGAATTATTATTTCTTTGTGAGGAGATCGTAGCACCGATAACCTTTATGATTTGGCTCATATCCAAGAAAAATACAAGGTGTAGAACGTGGCTGTAATTTGTGAGTAGTG
This sequence comes from Limonium bicolor, assembly GCA_023374045.1. Taxonomy (NCBI): domain Eukaryota; kingdom Viridiplantae; phylum Streptophyta; class Magnoliopsida; order Caryophyllales; family Plumbaginaceae; genus Limonium; species Limonium bicolor. The sequence goes on from CM041777.1 coordinate 12,452,982, forward strand.
ACAGCAGTGAGGTTAGGAAAACAAAGACAACCAAACGGACGTAGATGGGAATAGTTTGGAGCATGACCGTAAGGAGAATGTATGGTATTGTATTATTTATTGAGGTTGAGGGAGTGAGGTTAATTAAGTAGGTAGATGTCGTAAGCGCTTCAGCCCAAAATTGTGGTGGGAGTTGACTTTGGAAAAGTAGTGTTCGAATTGCATTTGTAATTGTACGAATGACGCGTTCAGCTTTCCCATTTTGTTGGGAAGTATGTGGACAAGAGAAACGAAAAATTGTTCCATGTTGAGAGAAATAGGCCCGCAAATCATTATTATCAAATTCACGACCGTGATCGCATTGGACGTGTTTGATTGTGGTGTGAAAATGTGTACGCACGTATGCATGAAAAAACTTCAAAATATCGGATGTTTGAGATTTTAATTTGAGCGGGAATGTCCAAATAAAATGAGTAAAGTCGTCCAAAATGACGAGATAATATTTGTAACCACTAAAGCTTAACACGGGTGATGTCCAAAGATCACAATGAATGAGATCAAAAAATTGTTTGGAATTATTGCTAGAACTGGAAAATTTTAAACGTGTGTGTTTGCCAAGTTGACATGCTTGGCACAGAGAAGTGGTGGTGGAATCAGCGGTGATGTGTTTATTTTGCTGCAGCGGTCGAAGAGCGGACGGTGAGGGATGGGCGAGCCGGAGATGCCAGGAGGAGTAGTGGTGGTTGTATTGAGGGCGGTGGCGCGTGTGGTGGATGGAGGCGGATGGAATGGATAAAGATCCCCTGCGCTTTTGGACCGATGGATCACCTGATGGTTGGAAGATCCTGACAGAGAAACCAAAAGGATCAAATTCAACAGTACAGTTATTATCCTTGTGTGATGAACGACGGACAGAGACAAGATTTTTTTATTAAATGAGGAGTAACTAGAACATTGCGTAAATGTAGAAAAGGATGGATAGAGAGAGTTGCAGAACCGGTATGTGTGACGGGAATGCGTTGGCCATTACCAACAATTATTTGGGGAGAGTGATGAGAAGAACCAAGAGGGTGAAAATTGGAAAGGCTACCTTGGTTGGTGGACATGTGAGCAGAAGCTCCCGTATCCATGTACCATTGTCCGTCAGCGGGGCGTGGAGTTGCCATATAGTTGAGAGCATTCAGGAGGCTTTGCTGATCCCACGTAGTAGGCGGTGGGGGTGGGGTAGGTTAACATGGCCTGTGGCGGTGGGGTAGGTCGGGGGCCAAGGACGCCGGCAGACCAAGGAGTAGGGGTAATAATAGGGGAAAGGAGGCCAGGTGGTTGTTGTCGATGAGCTGTCGTCTGAGGAGGAACGACCACGACCTCGGCCACGTGAACGGCCACGGCCGCGGCCCCGTTTGGTGCTGGAGGTGGTGTCGGAGGCAGTTGACGGCGCAGAGGGAGGGGCTGTTGGAGCGGCCGATGAGGCGAGAAGAACGGTGGCAGGAGGGGTGATGTTGTTGCGCATAGTCTTCAAGAAGAAGGGTGCTGCGAACCCCCTGGAAGGTTGGAAAAGGGCGTTGCAGTTGGATTACACTCCTGAGGGTCGAGAAAGAATCGTTGAGACCACTGATTGTTTGTAGAACTAGGTTCTCGTCAGTGACGGGACTTTCAACATCGGCGAGGGCGTCGGCGAGGGTCTTCAACTGAGTGCAGTAGTCGTTGATGGAGAGGGTGCCTTGGCGGAGACCGCGGAATTCCGCCTCAAGTTGTATAGCACGGGCTTTCTTGTTGTCCCGGAATAGATTTTCAATGGGTGAGCCAGACGTCATGAGCGGAGGCGTTTGGGCGCATGATGAGGCTGAAAATGTCGGGTTTGATAGTGGCATAGATCCAGGAGAGGACCGTATAATCCAGGAGGGGCCAACTCGGATCATCAGAGGGTGGAGATCTGTCAATGTGAGAGAGGAGGTTGAATTTGCCTAGGGTGACGAGGAACATGTGACGCCACAAGGTATAGTTTGGAGGAGTTTGGGTTAACTCAAGGCGGATATGATTGGAGATGGAGCTTACGTGGAGTGCCTGTTGCAAAGCGATGGCACCAGGTTGTAATAGTCAGATGAGGTTGAGAACTGGCAGAGGAGGGATGAGGGTCGTGAGGAGGGCTAGCTTCAGGTTGGTTGTCGACTTCTGGATCTGGAGTGGAGTTGACGTCAGCCATGGCTGCAGTAAAAAGAGAGGCAGGAGAGTGGAGAAGAGAGGTGGGGAGGCGAGGAATGATCGTAGTTAGAGTAGGCTGATACCATGTAAGAGAGAATAGCAAATGAACCCGTAGGGTTTGTGTTGTATTAAGTCTGTATATATACATGAGTGATAAAGGACTAGAGTGCCCCTATACATAATATACAATATATTTTAACAATCTCCTCTTTGCTCTGGAGGAGTTTGGGGTGGGAATATTCTGGGAATGCCATGGCCAAGACCCAGTCCAATTGGGGTGACCGTTTCAGGAATCAAATTCAAGCAACGCCACCGGATACTGAACTCGCTTCGCTTTCTTTCATACCATCTACTCCCGCTCAGTTCAATTCCCCAAAGACCTTTCAATCATGTCGAAACTCATCCTGATCTCACCTCTTACGGGGAAAGAACGCCGGATACTATCGACGACTACGGCCTGGTGCGGAGGATCAGAGAATCAACTAAACAAAGTCAGGTTTTTCATGGCCAACAGCTTCATTCCCTCGCCTTGCAAGCTGGTCTCCTCTCCAATGTATACGTTTCCACCGCTCTGGTCAGTCTTTACGTTCGGCTGGTCTCTATCCCCGACGCATACAACCTGTTTGATGAAATTCCTACGAGAAATGTCGTCACTTGGAACTCCATGATCTGCGGAAGCGTGCACTCCGGGGATTCTCCCAGGCGCTTCGGTTCTTTATTGACTTATCCAGAACTGAGCTTCCATTAGATGGGTTCTCGTACACCGCCCGCTGGCTGCTGTTGGGAGGTTACATTTATTGCGCCTTGGAACTTCGATGCACAGCCACATCGTGAGAAGTGGAATGGAGACGACAGTTGTGATTGCAAACTCTTTGATTGACATGTACGGAAGATGCGGAGCGGTGCAGGCAGCAGTTGATGTTTTCACCAGGATGATGGAGAAGGATGTGATTTCCTGGAACTCAATCTTAGCAGCTTGTGCCAGGAACACTAGGAGCGATTTAGCAGTCAGTACTTTGATTTGATGCCTTATCGTGACACAATTTCATACAACGAGCTGATCAACTGTATAGCTCAGTCAGGAAACATGGAAGAAGCAGTTGGGATCCTGGAGAGTATGCCGGAGCCTAATTCATCATCATGGAACTCAGTCATAACAGGTTTTGTGAACCGTAATAAACCTAAAGAAGCTCTTGACATCTTTAGCAGTATGAAACTCGCCAGTGTAGAGATGGATGAGTATACATTTTCCAGTTGTCTGAGTGGCGTGGCTCGTCTCTCAGCATTGACATGGGGGATGTTACTCCATTGCCATGCGGTAAAGCAAGGGTTGGAGGAGTCAGTTGTAGTTGGAAGTGCTGTGGTTGATATGTACTCCAAATGTGGGCAGGTGAAGATGGCTGAGTCAGTTTTTGAATCATTACCATGCAAGAATAGTGTCACATGGAACGCGATGATCTCTGGTTTTGCTCATAATGGTGAATCTGAGAAGGCGATCAGGTATTTTGTGGAGCTGAAACAGACTGGAGATTCAAAGCCAGATGAGATCACATTTCTCAATGTTCTAGCTGCTTGCTCACATAATCTGGTGCCATTCGAGACCGCTTACCGATGTTTTGTATCGATGGTGGGTGATAGCGAGATTGTACCAACGGTTGAGCATGTGACTGCGATGATTAGGATAATGGGGCAGCAGGGTGAGGTGTGGAGGGCGGAGAAGATGATTGAGGAGTTCGGGTTTGGTGACTGTGGAGTTGTGTGGAGGGCTCTGCTTGGTGCCTGTCAGACATGTGAGGATTTGGAAGTTGCGAGAGTTGCAGGGGAGAAAGTGATTGAATTGGAAGGTGATCATGAGTTTGTGTATGTTGTGTTGTCGAATATTAATGCGAGTTATGGGAAGTGGGATGAGATGGCTGAGGTTAGGGAGGTAATGAGGAAGAATTGTGTGGAGAAAGACGCTGGGTTTAGTTGGGTTGAGACATGAGGAACGCTGGCTAGTACGAGTACATTAGAGTAGAAGCCATTGGTATCTTGGAGGTATGCGAACTTGTCACAGATTGCAACCTAGTGAGATGAAGGTTTCCCCTTAGGAGATTGATTTTGTAACTCTTCAAACAGAGACTGGATTAAGTCGAAGCCGTTGCCATTTTGGTCTCAGCAGTAGGCAAGTCATGGTTAGAGCATCATTCATGAAGGTTTATAAGCCACAATTGGTGCTGTATTGACTATGGACTGGATTCGGTTGAGGAGCTATGTGAAGCTCAATGATTGGAGGGAGAGGGAGGATCATAATCTTGTTGCATTTGCGATGTTTAATTCTATGAGAAAAACGTGATCCTGGAGTTCTTTTTGTCAGCCTCCTTGAGTTCTTTTGTCAGCCTAGATTGGGAGGAGCGGCAAAACATCAGCCGGTGACTGCGTGTCTAGCAGAGATAGATACCTAGCTATACCCATCTAGGATGATGGAATATACTAATCCATCCTATTAATCTCTAGTTCCTTAGCGTCGAGCTAAAGTGGGGTCATCATCTTTCATGTTATCCCAGGCACTAAGTTATGCTTTTTTCTTTGAAATCATACTACAAAAGTTGCAGGAAAGGTAAACAAAAGGGGGAGAAGCGGAAAGGAAAGGAGAACAAACAAGACCAGGTGGACCCAGTGAATAGTGCAGTGGGAATCATGCTAATGCTATTGTTTTCCCCTTTCCTTTCGCCATTGGCGTGCACGGGCGACCTAACTCTTTAGTTTATTTTACAGCTTACTAAAAACAATAGACTGACCCCCTGTAATTATTTGTCCCGAACTCCTTTTGACTTTGCAGATATCATCAATCATTTTATTGGTTAATAATCTGGCTACCAGCACATCAGCTATTTTAGTTATAACATCTTGTTCTTCAATCGACGACAACAAAGTAGAAGCTGATCCCAACAAACAGAAAAGAAGAAGACAAGATAGAAGAATAAGCTTGATAGTTGGTTAATTCACCCACCCAACCGCTTGGAATCATTCATTCCAAGAATCTTGACTCAAATAAGTAAAACTAAAAACCCAAACCAACACAAGAAAGTAATCTTCCATCCTCTCCCCCCTTCATGCTTTCATTCCCTCCATTTCTCGCACTTCCACTCCCTCAACTTCACTTTATTACCTTCTTCTTATCATCATGATTATATTGATCGTCATGCAATCAAAAGTTCATCAAACCAAACTCCTGCTTCTAACCTGAAACAACTCTCTTCATGAGATAAACTCACAACAGAAAGCAGAGAAAAGGCCCAAAATCTCCAGGAGGGCAATCAACCATAACAGACTTGATAATTCGATCTGAGTTATTATGCACCCTGCGCTTCGTCCTGTCTATTATTATTATGGCTGCTGTTGCACCTTCTGCGTCTTCTTCCTCCTGCTCGTTAACCCTGTATTTCCCGCCAGATTCATCCCAAACGAAGAAGACCCAATCCAAATCCCAATCCCATCACCAGATAAAAACCCATGGGCTAACTTCTCCAAATTCCTTGACGTCGAAAAAGGCACTTCTCTTCCAGGCATCTCCCTTCTCAAGCGATACTTCTTCCGTTTCGGTTACCTCACACTTCCCTCCCATCACCGCCACAATTCCTCCTCATCATCATCATACAACTTCACCGACACCTTCGATTTCCAGCTCCAATCCGCCCTTATGTTATACCAAACCAACCTCGGCCTTCCCATCACCGGAAACCTTGACTCCACCACCCTCTCACACCTCGCCTCCCCACGCTGCGGCGTCCCAGACTATCCACAACTATCCCCCCCTCTTTCTCCACCCCAACCCGCCGCTACGCCTACTTCTACGGAAAACCACGGTGGGTCCGACAAACCCCGATGACACTAACATACGCCTTCTCACCCGCCCACACGATCACTTACCTCTCCCCATCCGACATCCGCTCCGTTTTCCATCGTGCCTTTGCTCGCTGGTCAGCCGTGATCCCCGTCACTTTCACCGAAACACCCGACTACGACGCCGCAGACGTCCGCATCGGATTCTACAGCGGCGATCACGGTGACGGGGAGCCGTTTGACGGGGTGTTGGGAGTTTTAGCACATGCGTTCTCCCCTGAAAGTGGGAGGTTTCATCTCGACTCGGCGGAGACTTGGGCGGTGGATTTTGAGTGGCAGCGGTCTGATGTTGCGGTTGATTTGGAATCGGTCGCGACGCACGAGATTGGTCACGTGCTGGGACTGGCTCACTCCAAGGTTAAGGAGAGTATAATGTACCCGAATTTGAGTCCACGAACAAAACGGGTTGAGTTACAGGTTGATGATGTGAAAGGGGTCCAGGCTTTGTATGGGTCTAACCCGAATTTTAATGTCACTCTATTGGAGGCTGAGACCTCTTCTTCAGCGACTGTGGTTGCTGCTAGGTATCCGGCCGTTGTTAGTTTGGGGGTTTTTATTGTTTGTGCAGTTTTTTTATGACCTAGCGGTTAGAATATTGTCCACGACAATCTTGTGAAGATAGTACAGGAGAATCAAAAGATCAGAAGGAACTCTTTTAGTTGCAAAAAGGAAATAAAAGACACCTGAAAGGAAAAAGAATCTTTTCTGGTGAGGATGAATAGAATGGAGTCGGATAGTCGCTTTTTTTGGATGCTAGTGAATGGAAAAGAAGAATAACAACCATTGCTTGAGCATAACGTGTCAAAACAATAGAAGACAATGAGAGAATAATGCTTTTAACAAAAGAATTTGAGTCGTCGGCGTCGCGGTGCCACTGCCAGCCAAAGGAAGAAGGCCATTCCATTAACTTCAATCCCCAGCCAAATCAACATCACAGTTTTGCAGAAAATATACACACACGAGAAGAGAGCGGCTCTACAAATGGGGCTGTAATTGTAAGTAAAACCTACTAAAAAGTAGAAGGATCATCCCAGATAACCAATAGAAGCTACAAAGTTCGATATGAACATTCTACCGTATTCGATTTTACAGGTTACAGCTAATCAACATTCAAACACGATTGAATCCTTCTAATCCCTCCCTCCTACTGTTGCGTTGCCTAACATTACATCTCATTCATAACATTCAGGAACGAGCTGACAACAGAATCAATCCCATTGGCAGTGACTAATGTGCCTCAGCTAAAATCACTTCCCTGTTCACAAATTAAAAGGAAACGAGGTTCAGTTTCATAGTCAATACAAGACGAACAGGAGCAATAATCAAACACAAAACGAAATCCTCAAACAACACGCATAGGACTAGATGATGATGATAGTATCGTCTTACATTTAGGGGTCTTTGGCATTTTATGACTTCTCTCGTGAGAAACGGAAGACGCCTTTGGCATAATCAATGAGCTTTGAAGTCCTTCCAATAACTGCAAACACGCACGCATATGAAAAGGTCAAAGTTTTGGACACTAGAAACACAATGACAAACCCCAAATTAGAATAGCAGACATATTCAGTTGATAGAAGAATCAGGTGTAATTCAGCAGTTAGAGAGAAGACGAAGGTTAGCTTACTCGATGAGTTGGCTGTATTCTACGCCCAGATCTTCTAGGCTGCTCGGCAGCTACTTCAGGATCCCCTGATGCTTTATCAATTTTTTGGGCCTTAAACACTACTATTTTATCCTCTCCCATTCCAGTTCTACTTATTTTCCCACTAGATGGTCCTCCTGCTCCCACTTTCCTTTTAATAACCCGTTCACCTTTGGCGGATGACAACTTCTCCAGCTGATTATGAAATAGAGAAGATAAAGGCCCTTCTTCTTTTACTTCTTCAGTACCAGAAGATCCAAGATCCATTGAGCCCGGCTTGTCAGACACGTTGTCCTCATCATCATCATCATTCCGTGGATCTGTAAAATTTTTGTCAAGTTTAGCTGCTGCTACCTCATGTTTTGAGGAGGATTTCTCTCGTGGAGTACTCCTTAGAGCAGTGATTATTGGTGGCAGTTTACGGGAACTAGCAGCAGCTGCCCTTGGAACTGCAGCAGTTTGTTTCCCTTTGGAATCAGGGGCTCTCGAAAAACCTTTCCCAGCACGTGGGTGGGGCGGGCCTCCTGCTGCTGCTGCATTAGGCGTCAAATACTTGGTGGATTTTGCTTGTTCGTTCCCTTTCTTCTTCACATTTCTATCACCGGCAACCACATTGCTGCTGCCTGAGGAGTAGTGTTTGCTTACTTCCATGAACTTGCGCTTTTTTCCAGGCTTAGGAACACCGAAAACCACTTTTGATCCCTCCTTTTGTCCGCCAGTTCTCTGTGTTCTGCCTGCGTCAGGTTTACTGGTGTTCTTACCAACATTAAACACTTTCTCACCAGCGGATAGAGCTAGTGACGTTGTTTCTGGTCTTTCAATATTGGTTTCAGAAACCTTGGGTAGTTTTCATTCCTTTCAGATCTGGCGATCAACTGCAGTTTCAGAAATTTTGGGTAGTTTCTCTAACCTTCTAGAAACATCAAACGGGCTTCCAAACTTCTGCCGTTTTTCAAGTGGCATGTCCCTCTGTATATGAAAAGCTTTGTTAAAAATACCAAAACATGACACCTCAAATCCAAGGACACAGGAAACCATAGAGTATAACTTGATTAACAGACACAAACATCGGAAAAAGCTTAATAATACCACATCCAACGAAGCAAAAATGCAATAAAGAACTCAAAATCAAGTGAAAGGACGTGAGATACCTCATGTTCTTGCCCTCTCAATCTAGACCACTCAACCCATTTCCCATCTTTCCAACAGCGAGATGGGCGTAGCTGCCGAGATCTAACAGCGGATGTCTCACTTCGAGCTAAATCAAGTGCGGAGAAGAGAAAAGGTTAGCATCACAAAAATGGAGTAATGACATATTAGATCTGTTTTCCTTCATTAAAAAAAAACAGCTACCTGGAAAATGGACAGTTAATGTGGTTTCATCTTTCTCATTCTTTTCAGTCACCACACCTTCCCACCAGCTGCAAGCACATATAATATTATTAAATAGATCAGACGGCAGACCAAACAGACAAGGTATGAAGCACGGCAACATATGCATACAATATGTGATACAATGCAACTCCGCTATCTAGAAAAGTCATTCCTCCCCACATTCATTTTTTCAACGCTCAGTCAAACGAAGTTGTAACTAGTATTCACAATTAGAGACTTGATATCAAATTACCAATCTTTAAAGTGAACATCCACCCTGTCTCCAACACTCCATGAATGATCTCCCATAGCAGTACGACGCCTCTTTCTTGTACCTTGAGAATCAAGGGCAGATTCTGGAGCAGGTCGTATTCTAGGAGCTTCATCTTCTTCCCCTTCCAGAGCAACCCATTCTTGGAACAAAAAGAGAAGGGACCATGACCCAAAATTTTAACATGGATCAGACTACATAAACATGACTATGTAAACTGAATAATTCTTTATCTGCACCAAGAACATAGAACTAACAGTTTTCCATCTAACATGTTTTTCAATATGATAAAGGGAATGTAATGAAACCATATGACAACAAGTTCAACTATGATCCAACAAGCCTAGTAAAATTAAATTCGAATGATATGTTAAGGCAATTGAAATTGAGAAGACCAGAAGATAGTAGAAACTGAAAAGCTACATCATAAGCATAATGTAGCCAAGCACATTGTTAGAGCAATCAAGTCAGTCCATGGAGCAACTTCTCAATTTTAAAAAGAATATGGACATATGTGAGAGAGAGACCAAACTGAGACAAAACAGATGCAAATCCAAGGGAACAACAAAAAGATCGGGAATAAATCACTACAGCATACGAGTCTTGGAAAGAGAGAATGGGAGCAAACATTTAACTTAACTGTGCAAACTGTGCCATATTACTCACATGCCATGTCAAAGTGAACATACCGTCTAATGGAAGAGAAGGGTAAGATGCAAGAGCTTTTCCATCTTCTAAAGCCAGTACATTCGCAGAAAACCAGGCAGGTTTGAGTCCGCCATCATGTTTGTAAACCTAAAACAAAAATGAGACTATCATCCTTACATAATTCCAGAGGCGGAAAAATCTAGCACAAATATATTTCGAGTACCATTAGAAAGTACTTCTTTCAGGGGTTTAATTTAATATACCTCAACAACGGAACCGACACGGATGCTAGTTCCAAGCAAATCCAGATCCTCATGATCTCTCTGAGCAGTTCCAGTCCCTGAATCGTTCTCAGTACAGGTCCTACCCCTCCAGATTCCACCATGTGAGATATATTCGGTCTCTCATGCCCATCTTTCTTCACAGAACCAATTGACTGTGGGATGTCATCAGCAATTACATGTTCAAGGGAGCCACTTGACATATCTGACCCACGTACCCTATGCTCAGGAGATTCTCGAACTATTACCACAGAAGAGCCACCTTCAGTCTCTAAGGCAGTTACATTCACCTGCTCATTGTTCTTCTCATCAGATTTAATAACCTTCTCAGCAGGGGGTATCCGTAGCTTCCAATAGCCCTCAGGACCAGCTGTGATCAAATCTTTCAAAGGCAGCGGATCACCCATAGAAACAATTCTTCCTGCCTGGGAAACCGCTTGTTCAGCTAACTCAGCAGCTTTAACTATAGCTTCCACATTCTCAGCTTGCTTTGCAGCGGCAGTAGTAACTTCTATTCTCCTCTTAGCTGTTTCCTTTGCAGCCATTATAATTGAACCAGGCTGGACACAACCATCTCGTTCCCCCATATGCTGCATCTCTGACGAACAATTTTCACTTCCATTAGGAAACAGTGCTTCTTCAGCCATTAGCTTCGCCTGAAAAGCAGCATTTGATGCAACTCTAGCAGCTGCAGCTGCTGCCCTTGCGACAGAAGCAGCAGCTGCCACAGCAACTGCAGCAGAGGATATTTTAGCTTCTGCTTCTGAAGATGTAACCAACTCTATTTGCTTAGACAATCCACTCCACACACTTTCACTATGGCACAAAGCAGAAGCAGCAAGGGAAGCAGCCTCTTCTGCCTGTAGCTTGGCTTCTGATACTTTTCTCAGTGTCTCTTCTGAATATGAACCTTTCCTTGGATCTATACCGCTCACTTTGGGTTGATAAAGAGCACTCACAGGTGAAACAGAGCAAATGGGAGAGATAACTGTGGAAGATGGCGGAACATGAGAAGCAGGAACTGCAAGTGTAGAAATAACTGCTGGAGAAGCAACCATTGGTTCAGGTTGAGCTTGATAGACCAAAGGATTCTGGCTGCCGTCATTAGAAGCTTGAGATTTTTTCCTTCTTCTAGGCTTCGGATCAGCAGATTGCAGCAGCGGTGACGATACTCCCATTGTCTGGGAGGGATATGACGACGGAAATCCAGCAAAAACCAAACTCGGATTACCTATGAGAGGCATGGGATTTGTTGATACATTCTTGATACCAGAAGATGGTGGAATTGAAGAATCTAGTACAGAGCTAAATTTCAAAGGTTCAGTGAGAGGGAGCGGTGTGAAACAAGCACTAGTATTCAGCGCAGACTTTTGTGAAGCCCACGGACTAGGCGGGAAGGTGGCTTGAGATGGCCATGCAGTGTTGCCAATGAAGCCCTGAATAGGTGGAGTCTGATAAGGATGAAGAGGAGAGATTGCCGGCTGGAATTCCAATATTGTGCCTCTTTGCATGCCACGAGATTGCGAAGTGCCATGAGGAGTTGGAAGACCCCAAAGAGGCGAAGATAGGGGTATCATGGGATTCAATATTGGTGTTGGGGAGTCTTTGCTGCCTCCTCGATCAGATGGTGATAGGGGTATCCTGCTCTGGTTCAAGCTTTGTTTACTAGTAACTTCAGGAGATCTAACACCTGTAATAATCCCAAGTACAATATGAAACAGCCATGAAAGCAAGAGGGAGAGAGGAGAGAGAAGGGTCAGACAGTTAAAATTACCAGTTGAGTGAACAGGTGTCTCCAAATTTGAATGAGATTTTTGATTTCGAACCCGCTCAACAGCAGCTCGCCACACAGAGTCCCACATACTCCTCCCCCCATCTGTTAAGCAAGTAGGATATATACAAATGGTTAAAACAAGTTCCCGCACAACTCTATCAGTATAGGCATGGAAATTTGATTTTACCAGTTGGCCCAAAAGCTGAAACCATGTATGCCTCCTCAGGAAGAGACCCTTGGCTGCAAACAGAACAAATGAAGTTGTTAGCACTTATTTTATGTAGATACGTCTAGGTTACTAATGATAGAAGAGAGTAGTAGAGCAACAACATACATCAGAGATCCATAAACAAAAATCTGCGACCGCAACTGAACTTGTTGAGAGTCAGAGAAGGGTTGTGGAAATGCAAAACTTGGAGGAGAAGCGGATGCGTTTGAAGCTGAAATTCAAACAAAGCTTTTAAGAAGTAGAATAGCATAATCGGACTGGATAGATTCAAGCTGCTACGCACTTTAGACAGCATGTACACAAACTCACCAGGTAGGGTAACTCCAGATATGCTAGGGGATGCACAGGGCAATTTATCCCCTTTAGTAGATGACTTAATTAAAGTTGTTTCCTTCTGACTATTCAACCTTGAAGAGCCCTCCTTCACAGTTCCTTTTCCAGATGCTTTTCTACCTCTACGTCCAGAAGCACCTTTTGGCATTTCCCCAATTAACTCAGCTGCAGATGCTTTAGGAATTCGGTCAGCAGTTTCTGACAGTAATGTAGCCGAGGCTAATTGAGCAACAGGACCAACGGAAATAGTTTGACGGGGCGTGCTGGCATCAGTGTTCTCAGTGGCAGCTGAGGTTGGTACCTGCACAACCTTCTGATCCATGACCTTCAAGAGTCATTAGCAGCATAAGCACGTAGGAAACTAGTATTTAATAATCACTAACCATCTCATACACTTGAAGGTAGGTCACCCTGGAAAAACCTATCATATATAGCGACTCCCAAAAGTAAAGCATAGATACCATTGTTAGTACAACTCACCGTCTGAAGGTTGTATGATTCAGCCTTGGAGAGAGGAGTCCAATTATTGCCTTTTCTACCTTCCACAGCTTCCGGTAACGAATTAACCTTAAAAGTGAAGCTGTTGTCATCCTCAGTCGTGGCTTTTGATTTTGAACCCAGGGAAATACATTGGTCAGGCTTAGAAAGCTCATTCACAATTCCAGATCCCATTGTTTCCTGGTGCTTGCACTCTTCATCTTGACTTGGATTGCCCGGAGTGATTATTGTTGGAGACCCACATGCAACCTCCAAAGAATCTGTGAGCAAGCTTTTGACTCAGACAACTAGAGGAAAAAAGTGTCGGATTGAAGATAACAAAATATGGCAAAGAGCACAATAGAAAGTACAGCAGGTTTGCCTGAATATACAAAAAAATACTTTGTGGTCTGTATACATAAATATAGAATCAAATTATAATAATTTAGACCCATATGGCCAGAAAGAATAAGAATATAACCTGCACCTAATTCAGTTCCACTCTTATCTGCCTTCAATGCACCGTCATGATTCTTAGCATGATTTGCATCACCACTGCCAGTAGTGTTTGGACTTTTGTCATGCTGATTGAGATCAGACCCTAATTCCTTGGGGCAATCATCACACGAACTGTTCTCTGTTGCTCTACATTCAATCTCCTTCACCACTGAAGGAAACTTTCCACCGGACTTGGAAAGTTGGGGCTCAGAAACAGCAGGATGAACATATCCAACCCCTGTTGCCTTATCTGCTTCAGTCTTCCCTTGGTCAGACCTATCTAAAGTTGATACACTCACCTCTGCTGATATCTTGGAAAAACTATCTAATTCAGACATGACTACCACTGAAGATTCTGGATCTACATCCTTTTTGTTGGCATCAAGACCATTGTTGTCTTTTTCATGAAACAGTGTTTCACTATCTGCATTATAGAACATTAGTTCAGATAGTAGGTTGTGTTCTAAGTAGTGAGACACGTACAGCACCCAGACTTGCATCAAGCAAAGAACTATTTCTGAAAACTACCACATGGGAAAGAGAAATAAATCATGAAAAATAGCATCAAGCAACAAAAAAGACTCCCTTTGCCAGTAGCATTCTCAAGGATTCCACAAGGTTAAGCACCCTGGTCCTAGAAATTATATTACCCTCAAATTCATTCCTCAAAAGAATGAGAAAAATGAAAAGATAAAAGACAGACAAGCAGAAGAAAGGGTGAAACTGCAAAATACCAGAATCTATCTTGGTTGCAGTATGAGGTGATACTTGATCAACCATCTTCCTATCAGGTGTCATGGTTCCTACATGGATCGATGATTCTGTTTCCGGATCAATCATTCCAGCCATAGCAGTTGTTGAACTAGTATTTACCGATAAATTAATATGATCCTCTTTAATGACAGAAATATCTCTGGAAACACTAGGAGATCCAGGCTCCTCCCTATCAAGCATGGAAGCATCAGAGATATCATTCCCACTGGCTCCTGCTTCCTCTCTGTTTGGTTCTTCTGAAGATATTGAGGGCAAGTCAGACAATTTACCCGCATCCATACTACTGCTGCCACCAAATTTACCTATCACAGGTTTATCAGCTTCTTCTCTGACAGGAGATATCTCATATATACTATCGGTAATTTTATTATCTTTTTCGTGAATGTTTTCAGCCAGATTTCCCAGCTTTTCATGACTGACACTATGTTCCAACTGCATAGCAGAGTCCCTCTGCAGTTCCGCACTAGAACTTAAATCTTTCTCAGTAGCGCAGGTCTCGGTATCATGTTGCCCTACAGTACCAACAACTGTTCCGTCACTGATCTCAATAGCACCAATGACCATTGCACCACTATATAAAATATTAACTCCACCTGCATCTGGCTGACTTGGTGAACTGCAAGATGCAGCTTTTCCACTTTCCTTTGATAATTGAAACCCGGGTTCTATGGATGACACCGCAGCAGAATCAGTGCATGAGCTAGGAATCGTTTCCTCAAAATTACCCTTATCTGCTTTTGAGCCACAACAAACAGAAGTATCTGCAGTGTGAGAAGAATCTTCAACGGCAGGCTGTTTCAACGTGTCAACATCTGCTTCAACACTGTGAGATAAGCAGTTTTGTGCCATCATTAGCGCCTCTTCTTAGATCACCAGAGCGCTCATGATTAGGATCCAATACCTCTTGCTGAGACTCAGAACCCAATGTAACTAAGCTGGTATCAGTGTCATGAGAAGAGACACCAGGATCAGATGAATCTTCCCCATTTGGGCCCCTCAAAGATTCATCCTCAGGACATGGAGCTTCTTCTCCACTATCTCGGCATTCATTCTCCACAAGTAAGTCACTTTGGACAGCAACTGCTTCAAAGTTGTCCTTAGAATCATTTGGGGCCAGGTGACCAGGATCTTCACAGGCTGACAGCAAACTAACTTGCGATAAAGAAGCCCCTTGATTCTGTGATGTTTCTCCTCTATACTATCTTTAAGCACAGGAAGATTGCTGAGTAGCTCAATTGAGGGCAACGAGTCATCAGGAGCTCTTGAGTATCCACTACTTCTATTATCTTTGTCACGAATGGCTTCCATTTGTTTTGCTAATCTATCGAGATCATTACAGGTAACACTGCTATCAATAACAGATTCCGAAGGCACAAGCTGTTCCTGGCCAACAGATTTTAATAACATTTCAACCGATTCTGAGGATGTAGCCTCAGACCATACATTATGTCTCCTACTTATAGAACAGGAATCAGTTGCACTGGAAGTAAATCAATCACGCTATTGCCTCGGGAGTAATCTTCTATCCAATGGTTGTCTTCCTGACCTTGAATGCCAAGGTAAGCCTCAGTTTCAACCAGACTATCAAATCTTAAATGTCCAGGGAGGTTTTCATCAAAATCAAACCTAGGAAAAGCATATGGTCTCAGCAGTGAAGATGACTTGGATGCACTATCACCAGCTAGTTCAAGGTTATTGCTTTGAGTGTCATTGTCATCAAAATCCATCTGTTTTCCCTACACAAAAATTGAAAGTGAAACGGACATATGTGAAAAAAAAAGTCTTCCAATAAGGTATTTTAACCATTACAGGAAATGGGCTACTAAAAAATTCCCGTTCATATGATAAGATAGTGAGCAGATCAAGGCCAGAAAAGTAGGCAAGGAAAATAGGCAAAAAGTAATGATTCTCTCTAGAGATACCAATGTGATTTCCTCTAGCAGCTGTCTTTAGGTAACAAGGAACAAAACACATTTGCGTATACGGTTGACAAAATCTTTCCTTTGATATCTGATGTTTTGATTTCATAAGCGACAAACTGTCTTAGGAAGGTTGTCAAATCCACAATAATCCAACAAGGCAACGTCTTAGATCATGACAAAAGATTAAATGAATATTAAAAGCAGCTACCTCTTGCTTAAAGATTGTGTTTAATACTCCAGCAGACAAAATAAAACATACAATGTCAAATGAATAATTATACGTACTAGGTATTTACTGGACTACATGTCCTTAACCATAAATGCAGGATGATCCAAAAACATATAATAGGTTGAAGGGAGACGCTAGAGACTTATATGAGCGAACCTCAAAAAATATGTCCTTGAGGTATTGACCAAGTTTATCTCATTGGACAATTAAGAAGCTGCGGCTACAAGAGGGGGCTTCAGGGGTAAACCAAACAGAGTTTTTCAACAATTGCCATTAGCCACTCTAATTCAGGATGCCGTCTACCTTTAACGAAGAGTAGACTGGGCGCACATTAACTAGTTATTTCCATAGTGCATCGATTGTTCCAGTAATACATCTACCAGTTTATGATAAACTTATCCCGTGTCCTCTCAGTCTAGGTTTCTAAGTTGCACTTTAACCACAGCAACATGGCTCCTCACAACCATTACCACCAACTTCATCCCCCAAAAGTGAGGGAAAAAATGAGAATAGTACACGCCACTCAGAAATTGATGCAGAAATTCCAAACGTAATCGTCACAGGAGTTTCTAACCGTGGAAAGACCCTCTAAATCTACCCATAACGCCAAAAAGAACGAAAAAATCATAAATAAGTAAAGAAATGAACAGTACCAGAACAATTAAAGGCTCTAGAAGAGACGCTACCTCCCTCCATCCGGCGACGAAATCCTTCCCGTAGAATTCAACACTCCCCTAGTAGAAAGGTCGTCGTCTTCCCCAACTTCTCCCTGCAAAGCCCCAACAAAAACCCTAGCACAAGAGGAACGGAGAGCGAGCAGGCGGTCCTTTTCGCAGGTACTGCAACACTTCCGGTGTGAGTGTTTTTGGAGTGGAAATGAAGAAAAAGGGAAATGAAACAATGAACGAAGAAGTGAAAAACAGAACGGAAATAATCCTAAAGGGTAAAGGTCTCTCTAAGAATTCAAAACAAGCCAAAAAGGAGAATGAAAAAGAAAATTATTCCCAAAAACTGTTTGGGTGGAAGCCTTGATCGGACGGAGGAGAACCAAAAAGAATATGACACGTGGGTAAATCATACAGTACCAGTGAAGACAGTGAGGCATGACCCAGACCAAATGGGATGTCAGAGTCAACCTGAGGTCCCTCCTGAGCATCGTTCAAATTGGGGGCTTTTGCTTGTTATCAGCCGGAGTTTAAAAGACGAGTTCTGTTGCCGGTTTTGGGGTCGATGCAGTTGGCTTGATATTTCATAGTACTAAATAACAAAAAATAAAGATTAAGGCCATTGTTTTTTCCAAGCTCCTTTCTTTACTCACTTTTTGCTTGTTGCGGTACGTCTGACATACAGCTCACAAACAAACATATCCTAAATGATCAAATATGTTTGAATTTGAGCGACGGCGGTAGGCAAGTAGCCATCCAAGATGGACCCGAACCGGAGATGTATTTGTCAACGGCATTGAAGCAGTCACATTGATGTCAAGTTTCAAAGCTCAAAACATTGCGGCACGTTTTTCAACATAGTGACATTTTTGAAATTCTCCATAGTGGTCTTAAAGATCAAGTTATTGGTAGTATCTCTAGTAACTTCTAAAAAATAAAAATAAAAAGGAAATTTCAAGAGATACAATTTTTTGGAATATCTATCATGTTTTATTTTTGGGTAAATTACACAGAACCCCCTTTAGGATTTAGGATATTATAGTTAATCTCCTTGTGTTTATCATAATTACTAGTAACCAGTAACCACCTCGAGGTTAAGGCATCTCCCCCGAACTATAACTCTATTATCAGGAATTTAACTACGTGTTGAGTTATCAGTTTAATCACATTAATAATGTCATTCTGGACAAAAAACACTACTTAATCAGCATTGTTATTTTCCTAAAAATGTCAACCCGGCCTCGAAAATGCATCTAAAGTGGGATGAGAGAGAGTTAGATGATGTTGGTTAAGTAGTTTTGTGGTCCAGCCTGGAATTATTATTGTGATTAAGTTGATAGATCAACACGTAGTTAACTTCCTGATAATAGAGTTACAGTTCGGGGGCTCGTAGTCAAAGATCCCTTACACTAGAGGTGGTTACCAATAATTATAATAAACACAAGGGGATTAACTGTAATATCTCAAATCCTCAAGGGGGTTCTGAGTAATTTACTCTTTATTTTTATTACGAGATATTCATGAGGTTTCATTTTGTTTACAAGATGCACTCAATATTTCATTTTCATTCTGAGATATCTCTAAGGTTTCAATTTCATTATGTCATCAGCTTGTCTTGCCTACAACCGGACGTAGCCTTCTATGGCTACATCCGCGCGCTTCCCTTTTTTTTCTAGCGTCCGCGCTTACCTTTTGTTTTTTTGTTTTTTTGTTTTTATTTTTTTTATTAAAAAACTTTTAAATTATTGTAACTTTTAATATATAAGTCTAAAATGAAAAAAAATTATATTATTATTCATCTAAATTCAAGTTCTTCAAAACAAGATCAGTCATGGATATATTTTGACAACTTTAAAAAAAAATTTACACGTACGAAGCACAGAACGTAAAAGAAAACTTTTACAGATGGTCATACAAACCAGTACAAATGTTCACTAAAACATGTACATCCTCACGTAAAAACGTGTACATTAAAAACATATAGATAGTCATATAAACATGTACGAATCATTAAATATGTACATCCTTAGATTAAAACCTGTACATATAAGGAAGAACACTTGTACAGACAATCATACAAACATGTACATATGGTCATACAAACATGTACAGATGTTCATTAAAAAACATGTAAATTCTCACATTTGAACATGTACATCGTCACATTAAAACATGTACATTCTCAAATTAAAATATGTACATACATTCTCACATTAAAATATCATGGTATACATGTAAAAATAAATTTTTTAAAAAAGTTGTCAAAACATATCCATAAATGGTCTTATTTTAAAGAGCTCGAATTTAGATGAATAATGATATAAGTTTTTTTCATTTTGGATATATATTAAAAGTTACAACAATTTAAAGTTTTTATAATAAAGAAAGAAAAAAAATTAAAAAAAAAAAAAGAAAAAATACAAAATGAAATACAAATCCAGGGCGCGTGCTCACTCCCTCCATTTGAACATTTGTCATTTCTAACTTAGCTAAATTACAAAATTCTCCCTATATGTAGCTATAGATAGCTACAATAGGATGTAGCTAAGAATTTGGGTTATGTCATATCCTTTAGTTCAAATTCTGGTATATTATATTGTTAATATTCTCATTTTACCCTCACCTCATATACACCGTAATAACCTCAGGGTTTATTGTTAAATTTTTTCAAAATTTAAAACATAAAAAATACAGAAAAAATTAAATGATACAAAATTTGAATTCAATTTCAAAAAATGAATATAATTAAATAAAAAATAATTATACCATACAGTTTTAAAAATAAATAGAAATGGCTAAACAATAAAAACTTAATTTATTTGAAAAACATAACTTGTTACATAATTTAAAAACTATTGTAGTAAAGACTTAACATCGTAAAATAGCTATAACAAATAAATTAAAATCACAAGAAAATTTATTATATTTTATGTTTCTTTATAATTTATTTTTCTAACTTTAAATAATGAGTTTTTCTATGTACCATATGAAATTATTACTTTTATATTATTATTATACTTTTCCATGATTTAAGTCATTGCTACGTAGCACTTTAACAATTATGTTTATTTTTCAAAATAATTTATTGCTTTATTATTTAGTCATTTCTATTTATATAATTATATAAAATAAGTAAATCATAAAGTTTTAAAAATAAATGGAAATGGCTAATCAATAAAAACTTAATTTATTTAAAAAACATAAATTGTTACATAATTTAAAAAATATTGTAGTGGAGACTTAAAATCGTAAAATAATTATAACAAATACATTAAAATCTATTGGATTTAAGAGAGATTTGTATGTGTAGACATGAAACGAGAATGAAGAAGAACGAAAAACTGGAAAGAACTGGAAATAACGAAGCCAAGAGAACTATGCTATTTTTATTATAATTTTTACCACACTTCACCTGACCTGAGATACTTGCTTTTATAATACTGAATGCTAAAACAATAATAAAAAGATATACGGAAGAAGATAAAGGCAAATCCTAACAAGAAAATCTACCCAAATTTAACTCTTATATTATTATGCAAAAGTAAATGTCCTTGGGCTTGTATAATTTGAACTATCCAGTCCAATACCCCCCCTCAAGTCGTAGGTGAGCAAGATTACCTAGGCTTGAATCATTAGCGTTCTTGATTCCCATCTGTGGCAGCTGAGTTTGATACCTTGTGCCTGGTAAAATTTTAGTCATCATATCAGCAAGTTGAGTGCTCGTGTGTGTGTAGACAACATCTACCAACCCTTGTTGTATCTTGTCACGAACAAAGTGACAGTCAATTTCAATATGTTTTGTCCGCTCATGAAACATGGGATTTCGTGCTATGTGAATGCGGACTGATTGTCACACTTGACTGGTATTGGTGTGATATTTGTAACTCCGAGCTCACTTAATAGACGAGTGAGCCAAGTGAGTTCTGTCGTGACACGTCGTAAAGATCTATATTCCGCTTCTGCACTTGAAAGGGATATAGAGCCTTGCTTCTTGGTCTTCCATGAAATAGGACTATTTCCCAAGAATATGTAATACCCTGAGACTGATTTCCTCGTGTTTGGACAGGCTGCCCAATCAGAATCACAATATGCGAGGAGATCGAGTTTTTGATCAGACTCTTTGCCGAGAACAATACCATAGTTCATTGTCCCCTTGATATAACAAAGAGTGTGAAGAGCTGCTTGCATATGAATATCACTGGGTCGTTGCATGAATTGACTGAGTACATGTACAGTAAAGCTAATGTCTGGTCGTGTGTTAGACAAGTAGTTTAACTTTCCCACTAGTCTGTGATAAGTAGTAGGATCATCCAGAGATTTGCCATCACTGTGAAGTAATTGTTTACCCACTATCATTGGTCCCGCAACTGTCTTTTTGTCTGCACAATTATATTCTTTGAGTAAGTCCATACAGAACTTCCGTTGAGAAAGAATATAACCTTGTTTAGTACGGATAAACTCTATGCCCAAGAAATAATGCAGCGCTCCCAAATCTTTGATCTTGAAGTTGGTATCCAAAGCATGTTTGATGCCATCAACCTCATTCTGATTGGTGCCAACCACGAGCATATCATCCACATAAACAGCTATGAAAAGATAATCATCCTTGATTGGTGGAAACCGGGAGTTTTAAGAAAGAAAGAGCTTGGAAAACCATTGTCTTGAAGCCTGTTTGAGCCCGTAGAGAGACTTTTTCAAAAGACAAGCCTTATTCTTTCCTGAGACGCCAAGGCCTGGAGGTATTTTCATATACACTTCTTCATCAAGCTCTCAGTGTAAGAAGGCATTATTAACATCTAACTGGCTAATAATCCATCATTTGTTAAGAGCAACAGTGATAAGGGCTCGAATTGTCGTCATCTTGACTACTGGAGAAAAAGTCTCATGATAATCAAGACCATGACGTTGAGTAAACCTTTTTGCTACCAACCGTGCCTTATATCTTTCCAAGGTGCCGTCTGACTTGAGCTTAATTCGGTAGACCCATTTGCAGCCTATAAGCTTTTTTCCTTTGGGGAAGACTAACAATATCCCATGTATCATTTGCTTCTAAAGCATGTAGCTCCTTTTGCATAGCCTCGTTCCAATGCGCATGAACTACAACCTCTTTGTAACTTGTGGGCTCATCTTCGTTCATGAATTTTGCCATCAAGTGATCCAAATGAACTGAAAGAAAAGCCTTCAGTTGATTGGGCTTGGTTTCGGTTAAACTTTCATATCCTGTGAGGAGGTTATTATCTGTTGTCCAATGATATATTCGATCATCTAGGATCTCTTGAAAAGGTGAGTTACAAACATAATTGGCAAGGTAGCTAGGTTTATGTGTCTCTCTGTTGGATCTTCGAATGCCTGCGCTAGTGTCTTTAGAAGTGGGGACATCGGCAATTATGCTTTGTTCGATAGCAGGCTGAAAAGTGGACGGCTCATCCTCGTACTGAGGAACATTGCAATGTTCTTCGGGTTCACTTTGCGCAGCATCATCCTGACAAAAAATGCTATTTACCATATGGATGAAAGGAAAAGTGTGTGCATGAAATTTCACGTCCCTGCAAAAAGAAGGGTTTGGCTCATTCTTTGCATTTTAAACTTCCACACACACAAGAGAAGACAAAGAACGTGAAGAATGAGAAAGAAGAGTAGAAAGAAGAGGAAGAAGAGAAGAAGGAAGAACTCACCTTCTTCAAAGCTTCCAAGCTTCAACAATGGCTTATTCTTACTCTTTTCTAGTTTTTCTTTCCTCTATGCTTGAGTAGTACTCTATTGTGCTTTGGGATGGGTCTTTGAACCCAAACCCTAGAATGTGCTTGTGAATCTTGATTATGCTTTAATATAGTTGTTTCTCTCTTAATTATCATTCAATGTTCTCAAATTGATCTCTTGAGTGCATTTGTGGTGAACTCTAACTACAAATTGGTTTTGAGTTAGGGTTTGTGACCAAATTGAGAGAGAACTCTTGATTTATGCTCCTAGGATTAGTGAGTATAATTTGGGGCTTTATCTAGAACTTGCTTAGTGCTACTTAGTGAGTTTAGTCCTAATTGATTTTGAAGGCTAAAATTAACTAAGTAAGAATTAACTCTCTTTGGTTTAGAGGGTTACTATTATTGTTCTAAAAAGACAACTATTGCATAAGAAGAGTTGCTAGCATGTCTAGGTAGTTTGGGTGATTGCCAAATTCCCAAAGTACTTTTCCATCCAATCCATTAATCTATCACCTTTAGTTTATTTGTTGTTCTTGCAATTACTCAACCAACACAATCAAGCTTGCCATCGGCTAAACCCCATTTACAATTTTTCTTGCAATTACTAAGTACCGAGACTAGGAAGTTAGGACCAATTTCTTGTGGATACGACACTTGTTGTACTACACCGATTAGGTGCACTTGCCTACTCCTTGCATTTATTTATATACCTTGTTATATAGTTTTTGCACAACAAGTTTTTGGCGCTGTTGCCGGGGAGATTGATTCCATCAATTTCCCTAGTTCCGGTATTTTTAGTTTTTGTTTTTGTTTAAAGTTTAGTGTTCTGTTTTCTTTGATTGTGTTTTCGTTTTTGTTGTTTTATCCTATCCTTGTTTATATTTTCTATTGCTAAGTTGTAGTGCTGGTTTTTCTTGTGATTGATAGGTACCTTGTGTTTCTTCTGTGTATGCCAAACACTCGATCTAGTAGCTCCCCGCTTGCTAGTCCGAGATCCGAACTTGAGCGCACTCTTAGAAGACGCATAAGAAATTTAAACATGGCGGATGGAGATCAGCCAGAAATTGAGAATAATGGGCAGCAGCAACACCGAGTCCTTTCTGATTATCACCAGCCTGATACCGAAGGGAGGCCTTCGGCTATAGTCCTCCCAGTGTTGACACCGGAGGAAGCGAGACAATGGGTTTTCAAGACTCATTTCATTACCGCAGTCCGGGACTTAGGAAAGTTCAGTGGAGCAAATCTAGATGACGCTCCGAACCACCTAAGTCTCTTCCTTGATTTTTATAATTCCTTCGGGAAAGACGGTACGGTAAAGGAGAGAATCCGGTTGCAGCTTTTCCCCCATTGCTTATCTGACTCCGCATCAAGATGGTTTAGAAGCTTACCGCCCCAATCAATCCAAACATGGGTACAAATGGCTCAAAAGTTCCTTGCCAAATACTACCCGACTAGTAGGACGAGGCAACTGATTGGAGAGATTAATACATTCTACCAAGAGCCCGGAGAAACCTTGTACGATGCATGGGATCGGTTCAAGGAGATGTTAATGAATTGCTCCCACCATGGGTTGGATGATCAATCGTTATGCCTATCTTTCTTTAATGGGCTTGACGATGCGAACCGTTTGCTTGTGAATTCATCCGCGGGAGGTAGCTTCATGACCAAGTCCCCTCAAGAAGGAATGGCACTTCTTGAGACAATGACTAGCAACACGAGGCAATGGGCTAGAAATAAGGGAAGAACTCCAAGAGCGGCCGGTCTACTTCATGTCGAACCAGCCGATCATCTTTCCGCCCAAATATCCTCACTCACAAAGATGGTGGAGAAGCTTGCTACATCCCAAAAAGAGAATGCAAAATCTGTAGCTTCATCATCTTCTACTTCAGCCACAGAGGGGTGTGCTATATGTGCGGGTCCCCATGAGACCCATTTTTGTGAAGGAAAAAGTTACATCGAGGGACAAGAAGATGTCAACTTTGTTAGCAACCGCCCCAGCTACAACAATAACAACAACAATGCCCCATGGAGAAACCATCCTAATTTCTCATGGAGGAACAACGATTCCACCCAAGGAGGACCGAGTAATATTTCCAACAACTCGATGGGTTATAAACCTCAAGGGCCACACCAAGCAAAAATTCTCAAATGGGGTATAGACCTCAAGGTGGCCCGCCGGGATTCAGACCACAACAACAACAACAACACCATCCCCCTCCTCCTCTTCTGATGGTAACTTGGCTAGAATGGAAGCCATGATGCAAAACATGCAAAATATGACGATGAACTTCATGACTACCGCCCAAACTAAGTTCACCGAGCAGGAGGCCTGTAATGCCAACCAGATGACATTTAATCAGAGCCTTAAAACTCAAGTTGATCAAATCTCATAGCAACTTGCTCAGAGACAGCCTGGGACTCTCCCAAGTCAACCGAAGCCTAACCCAAGGGACCAAGCTAAGGCGGTTACTTTGAGAAGCGGTAGGCTCCTAGAAGAACCCTCTCCCCAAGATGAAGTTGATGACCAAGAGAAGCAAAATCAAGAAAATCAAGAGGAAGACCGAGAGATACCTGAGGAAGTTCAATCTCCACAGGAAAATATTTCCAAGGAGAAGAAGTCTCCTGAACTACCTATCTCTCCCACTCTTGCTAAACATCTCCCTCCACTTCCTTTCCCGAATAGGCTCAAAGAAAAGAATCTAGATGAGCAATTTGGGAAGTTTTTAAGTATTTTCAAGAAATTGACAATTAACATTTCTTTTGCTGATACTTTGAAACAGATGCCCATCTATGCAAAGTTCAGGAAAGACATTCTCACAAACAAGAGATCTTTGCTAGAATCTGAAACGGTGCATCTCACTGATGAAATTTCAGCGGTCCTACTAAGGCACCCTCCTCCAAAGCTTGGAGACCCTGGTTTGCCTATCATCCCTTGTTCTATTGGTGATTTTAATTACGGTAGTGGTCTATGTGATTTAGGAGCTAGTATAAATCTCATGCCACTTTCAACTTTTAATAAACTTGGGATTGGCGAGTGCATTCCTACTACTGTGCAATTACAACTTGCTGACAGGTCTCTAGTGCTTCCGAAAGGAAAAGTTGAGGATTTGGTAGTGACTGTGGGATCCTTTGTTTTCCCCGCTGATTTCATAGTGATTGATATGGAAGAAGATGTCAAGGTCCCTTTGATTTTGGGCCGTCCATTTTTAAGAACTGCCAGGACCTTGATAGATGTGGAAAAGGGAAGATTATTTTGCGTCTTCATGATGAAAAGCTTGAGTTTGACATGTCTAAGATAGTGAAAAGACCTGCGCATGCGGAAGCTATTTTTGCAATAGATGTTGTCGACTCCATTTTGCAAAATAATCCACCCCCTCACTCTAATTATGATGCTTTGAGTTTTGCTTTGCTTGAGTCTGATGATGAACAGGAGATGGATCCGGAGGTGAATGAAATGGTAGCTGCTTTGGATAGAGCCCCAAGATACTTCAGAACGCATTACCCACCACCGGAACCACTGGAGAGAAGCGAGCAAATAATACCTCCTTCGGTCGAGAAGCCTTCCACTGTGGAGATGAAACTTCTACCTTCTCATTTAAAATATGTTTATCTGACTGAACCTTGTGATCTACCTGTCATTATCTCCTCCTCCCTCACAGGTGAACAAGAGGACAGTTTGTTGAAGGTGCTTCGAAACCACAAGGGGGCAATTGGTTGGTCAATCTCCGATATAAAGGGTATCAATCCCCATTTCTGTACTCATCGAATCTTCATGGAGGATAACTACAGGCCACTCGTT
The DNA here is from genome assembly GCA_023374045.1 of Limonium bicolor. Taxonomy (NCBI): domain Eukaryota; kingdom Viridiplantae; phylum Streptophyta; class Magnoliopsida; order Caryophyllales; family Plumbaginaceae; genus Limonium; species Limonium bicolor. The sequence goes on from CM041777.1 coordinate 12,479,669, forward strand.
CAACCTCAAAGGCGGCTAAACCCGAATATGAAGGAGGTAGTTAAAAAGGAGGTCCTGAAGCTACTCGACTCCGGGATCATCTACCCCATATCCGATAGTCCATGGGTGAGCCCGACTTAGGTGGTACCAAAGAAAGGAGGAATCACGGTGGTGTCGAATGAAAAGGGGGAGCTGATTCCCCAAAGAACAACAACCGGTTGGAGAGTGTGCATCGACTACCAGAAGTTGAACACGGCTACAAGAAAAGATCACTTCCCCTTGCCCTTCATCGACCAAATGCTAGAGAGGTTAGCCGGGCAAGACTTTTATTGCTTTCTTGATGGCTACTCGGGGTACTTCCAAATCCTCATAGCCTCTGAAGATCAAGAGAAGACCACCTTCACATGCCCTTATGGAACGTTCGCATATAGAAGAATGCCCTTCGGGTTATGCAATGCTCCTGCAACGTTCCAAAGGTGTATGATTGTAACACCCCTACTCTAATCGGCTCCTAATCATCTTACTTAACAATATAATCGCAGTGGTAATCTCAACAATTGACTACTGGTGTCACCATTCTTGCTCACCCATACGAGTAATACGTGCTTCCTGATATGCTCTTAAATACGAAACAATTTCTCGCAGTGACAACAAGAGATAGATCCAACCTTCCAGACCAATATAAAATTACATTCACAGTGAGCATTCTAAGTATCCCAATCCTATACACGTTTCTAGGTTTGTATCGAAATGCAACAGTGCATATCAAAACAACTGTAATTAAACTACCCAGCGCGTCACTCTCTTTGCCGACACCGGAAATTGCATACCTGCAAAAATGGTAGTTTGTGGTATGGAATCAGCCCCTGCTGAGTATGTTATTACCTGACTGTCATGCACCCTCGGACCATTCAGTTATTTGGTCGAGAGCATGCAATTCATTTCCATGTGAATAGTTCAATGTTGAAACTGTAAAACAACAATATATATATATTGCAGTAAACTCAAATAACAAGCAAGCCCCCGGCTTCACACATCGCATCGTATTAACCACTGAAAGCGTTACAACGCTTGTATGAGTACAGAGACTCCATTCCAACAAACACTTAATAGTTCGTAATTGAGTACGGCGACTCACTCGACCAAACAATCCACCATAATCCACACATGAGTACAGCGACTCGACACAACCAGTTCACAACACACAATATGAGCCCAATGGCTCGTTCAAACAAATCCACCAACATACCACACATAACCACAAAGCACAACCAATGAACAACAAGGCGAAACAACGAGAACTATAAACGAGTATAAACTCTTGTCTTTGGCATGCAGGCCTAAATAATGTTCGCCTAATGTACGAGTTAATATAGTCGTTCGTAATTGTTCAGTCATGCCTGATGACAACGTCTAGTTAGAACGACGTGTCTCTAAGTCACCCATCGCCTATGGCGGGTCACACACGGCAGTAGCCACTCCAGCGGTAGAGTCTCCGACCGACGAACCATCTGTAGTCCGTTGGAAATTTATCCAGATACTTACGGTTACCACACGGTACCCTAGTATCGTTAATGGATCACAGTTCACAGCAAGAGCCACATCCTCTTGAAAAACTGACTTATACCATCACATTTGTTTTATTATTTTTCCTAACACAGCAGACTAAGGTCGTTAGTCCAATCCTGAGTATGTCGACTCGGGATCCAGTGTTAGATACGAGAGCGGCGTTAAAGAGGCCAATGCTCCGTATATAAGTCTCAGGTAATATATACATATATCTTATTATCCTGATGCTATAACGTTTTACTTACGTTCCTTATGTTACACATATAAGATAGCATCATTGCCGCTAGTTCGTTTTATAATATGTTCATATATACGAACGGTACTGTTATCGTACAACAGTAATAATAAAGCAGCATTAATATACAACTCATATTAATTCACACAAGCAGACATTCAATCTTATCACAGATTTTCACACAATGTCTGAACTGAGGAAATCCTCAGAGACAATCAAGCCACATAAATAACATACCGTTCACCCTGAAAGTATTACGGTGGAGTATGATTCAGCTAGATCCGATGCTCCTCGTGTCGTCTCTATCAATCTATCAATATGCATCACACTATGCATCAGCATCTCATACTAACAATACACTACGGCAACCCGTACCGTTACTAATCCATCCCGGTTTATTCCCCGTTGCTAACTGATAACGTCTGTCGGGTTTTCGGTTTAACTCGGGATTTGGAACAATGTTATATTACATGCGTAGTCTTGTCTCGTATATTAATATACTTATTGTTGAACTTTGTTATCACATGTAACTTAATATACCCTTGTATATCATGTAGTTTGTTTCTACATTGTATGTATAATTCTTAATCATGCATTATACATTTCGCCTTAGTATTTATTTTCCTAAGGTTTGTTTTCCCAAATTTAATGAGTATAATTCATATGTAACAGTACTTTGAATTAATAAATCCTCATTTCCATGTATACTCCTAACATCAGAATTTCCATATCTAATGTTTGTAATTCTTCTCTCCTTATCTTATATCTTTTTAATTATGATAATATATGGTTATTGAACCACATTATATTTTTCCACACCATAACATGTATTTATTTATATACATGTATTATGGAACTATTTATTATATGGTAAGTCTTATAATATATTCATTCTTTTTAATGAATACCTTTCATATTATAAATGTTATAACTCTTATAACATTAAAACCATATTATAAATTCCATTTAAAAATGTTAATATTTCCGAACAGCACCTATGTTCTTAAATATTTACAAAATCCACCACATAATTAATATAATGTTACATTTTAGTTATATAACATATATTATGACATTTATGTCATTAAAACAATTATAACCTATTGTTGTAAATTGTTTTAAAATACCAAACAGCCCCTTATATTTTCGGCTTTCAATATAAACCACTAAACTTCTATAAACCACAAATCAACCTCAATTATATTTCATTGTTACACTTATAACATATACCTTATGTTATAATCTTAAACCTTAATATAATTATAACCTATAGTTTTTAAAGGCTATAATTTTCGAATAGGCCCTAGGACTGTTTTAACTAAATTCCCACCACCAAACTTTGTATATATTCCAAATCTTCCCAATTTATAATACATAGTTTTCTATTTCCATTAAAACTATATATTATACATATATCTTTATAAAACCTTATACATAACTCCAAAAATTACCAACCTATACCAAAAGGTTATAAATGTTATTCCTAACCTTATACTTTCCATAATTCTCGGTTTTTACCCATTTGTTACCCATTTAACAATGTTACAAAATACCATATATTATACTTATTTATTTCATATAAACTCCAAATTTAACCAAATAAATTTCTAAAAATTCCTAACATCTTAAGGACTTTACTAAACATCATTTAGTACCCCTAAGTTTTCGGAAATCCCAAAACTACCCCAAGGCTTATAAATCTTTTACAAATTAATAAGTACCTTATTATAAGGTAGTATTTTAATTTCTTAAATTTTCCAAACTTGTCAAAGTCTCCTATATAGTCAACTTTGACTTCTAATACCAATTGGGACCCAAACTTTCGGTAATTACCAATCTTACCCCATACTTTTCTATTTTTACAATTTTGACACAAAACTTTATAAAAGGTTATAATTTTTATTAAATTCATTTAAAAACCTTAAATCCTTCTAAATTAAGCCCACGGCTTTCTAATTTTCCAGTAATTACGGTTTAGCCCCAATTTAATTATATAAGCATAAATCTAACTAAATAAGCTTATAAACTTAAATTAAAATGGCCTAATGACATGGCCTTATTACAACCTTGAACTTGCAAAATAAATTACACATTAAATGTCTCAAAATAGTATAAACTCACGGCCTCACTTTGGTTTAAATATTTTTCCACATAATGTCATAATTTGACCATTATGTTAATTAAATCACTTAAATGACTAGCTTAATTTATCTTAGTCATTTTTTTCCATTTCTAGGTTAATTATAACCCATATTAATTACTCCACTCTCGGCAATATATATATATATATATATGCTAAGAATTTATAAAAATCATAAGTTTAAGGTGTTTATACCTTGATTATTCCTTGTATGAGCTCGGTCACTTGTAGGAAAATTCACCACATGATTTAGACATATTTAATACACCAAAACAAGATATGGTTATACTCCAAGCTTGAGCTTAACCATAAGGAATAATTAATGTAAGATTTAAGGCAAAAATCACCTTAAAAATGCAAGGGAAGTTCCAAGTGAATTCGGCCTGTACCAAGCACACCTAATGGTGTTAAATTCACCATATCAACATAGGAAATAGCTAGACAACAACAAGCTGCTATGGTAATTGATTTTACCTTGGCAAAATGCCTTAAAAGAGGGTATTTCCTTTGGATCTCGGCCACCCTTGCTCCAAATGGCTAACCAACTTAATGAACATGTAAATATGAAGATTATGAGTGTATAAACTCATAAAAATCATAAGAAAGAAACCGGATGGAGAGTGGAGATCCTTAAGGTATGTTTTTACCTTAAAATGTAGATTTGAACAACCTTGGTCCCTATACTTGGTTCAGCCGAGTTTAGCTCTTGTTCTAACCTTAGAACACTGATAATAAGCCATAGGAATTCATGAGCCATGAAATCTAAGTGTAGGTAGTTAAGAGATGAAGAAAAAGAGCTAAAAATGACCTTAAAACCTTACCTTAAGAGCTTAGGAGTTAGATCTGCCTTCCATGCTCAAGAACAAGGCTTGAGAGGTTCTAGGAAGGAGAGGAGCTCGGCTGGAATGGATGGGATCGGACAAGGAGGAAGGAAATGATTGGAAAGGCTTGAAATAATTGAAAAAGGTAAGTTTTTCAAAAGTAAATGGTATTAGGTAGCTTTATTGTCAATCAATGTTTGTGAGCTGTCTTCCCACCTCCTTGCCAGCCGATTTCCATGGGGTCAAATGGGTCATTAATTGACCATTGACCAAACTTGGTCAATTTGACTCAAACGGGCCCCCTCGTGGGGTTTTATTAATTTTTAATATTAAATTGTAAAAATTTGTAAATTTCTGGAATTAAATTCCTAATATGATATAATGTGATATATTATCATATTTAAAGGTAATTATAACCTTTAAGCCCATTAAAAACCAATTTAGAAGGCAATTACACAAAAACGTGTTTTAAGGTGTTTTAGTGCACATTTTTGTGTCACAGGGTGTTCCTGAGCTTAGTTTTCCTTGAGAACGGTTTTGTTGTGTTCCTTACTTCATTATAATACTTATGCCTTTTTGAGGTCATACAATCTTTATGGTGCTTTAAAGCACATTTTTGGCTTTACCGATCTTAAGGCGTGTTTTGCCTTGTTGAGATCTTTTAGATTGTTCCTCAATAGTATTTAGATGTTTATTAATCATCTTAGATCATTAATAGATCATTTAATTAAGTTTTAAAGGTTAGGGGTATTTCAATGATGGCCATCTTCTCCAACTTTATTGAAAAAAACATGGAAGTTTTCATGGACGATTTCTCAGTCTTTGGGCTCAACTTTGACTCTTGCCTAGAGAACTTGGACGCCATTCTCTCCCGATGTGAGGAAACTAATCTAGTACTCAATTGGGAGAAATGTCATTTCATGGTGAGAGAAGGGATCGTCCTCGGGCACCAAATCTCCTCCAATGGAATTGAAGTTGACCAGGCCAAGGTCAAAGTCATCGAGAAGCTACCACCACCCACTTCAGTTAGAGACATTATAAGCTTTCTTGGCCATGTCGGGTTCTACAGAAGGTTCATCAAGGACTTTTCCAAAATCTCTAAACCTCTATGTGACCTTTTAGCCAAAGAGGCAAAATTTGAATTCACTAAAGATTGTCTGAAATCATTCAACACTCTCAAGGAGTGCCTCATCTCAGCCCCAATAGTTGTGTCACCAGATTGGAGCCTTCCATTTGAAATAATGTGTGATGCGAGTGACTATGCAGTGGGGGCAGCCCTATGTCAGAAAAGGGAGAAGATTCTAAGAACTATCTACTATGCGAGCAAGACACTCAACGATGCTCAGAAAAACTATGCCACAACCGAGAAGGAGCTTCTAGCGGTTGTCTTTGCATTAGATAAGTTCCGCTCTTACCTCTTGGGAAGTAAGGTGATTGTGCATACGGACCACTCCGCCTTGAAATATTTGTTTACCAAGGAGGACGCCAAGCCAAGGTTGTTGAGATGGATTTTGTTGCTGCAAGAGTTTGAGATCGAAATCCGAGATAAACCGGGTGTGCAGAATGTGGTGGCCGACCACCTCTCCCGCATGGAAGTGCCCGATGAAGGTGTGCCTATAAACGAGTTCTTTCCGGATGAGACTGTTTTCGTGATCAAGGAAGCTGATGATCCTTGGTATGCTGATCTTGCTAACTACTTAGTAAGGGGAGTGGTGCCCCATAACTTGACCTACCAGCAGGGAAGAAATTCTTCGCTGACTCGAAGCACTACTTCTGGGATGATCCTCACCTCTTCAAGACTTGTGCTGATGGGGTGATAAGGAGATGTGTGCCCCTGAATGAAGTGAAAGACATTCTCACCCATTGCCACTCTCTTGAAGTGGGAGGGCATCATGGGCCGACAAGGACCGCAACAAAAGTTCTACAAGCCGGTTTCTTCTGGAAGTCCTTACACAAAGATTGCCATGCTTTTGTTGCTTCCTGTGACCGCTGTCAAATGATGGGCAACATCTCCCACAAACATGAAATGCCTCTTAATGTGATGCTAGAGGTTGAACCATTTGACTTGTGGGGCATAGACTTCATGGGACCCTTCCCTTCCTCCTGCTCCAATCTCTTTATCCTTGTAGTTGTGGACTACGTGACCAAGTGGGTGGAAGCCGTTGCCTCTCCCACAAATGATGCTAAGGTGGTGACCAAGTTCCTAAGAAAGAATATCTTCACAAGGTTTGGAGTGCCTAGAGCAATCCTTAGTGACGGGGGTTCTCACTTCTGCAACAAGCAATTTGAAGCTTTGATGGAGAAGTATGGAGCGAGACATAAGGTCGCTCTACCTTACCACCCCCAAACTAATGGACAAGCCGAGGTCACCACTAGAGAGCTGAAATGGATCTTGCAGAAAACGGTAAATTCTTCAAGAAAGGATTGGTCTCTTAAGCTCGACGATGCTCTATGGGCATACCGAACAGCCTACAAGACTCCCATTGGTATGTCCCCTTACCGTCTTGTCTACGGGAAAGCTTGTCACCTACCGGTTGAACTTGCACATAAATCGTATTGGGCTGTCAAAGCGCTCAATTACGACCTCAAGAGTGCTGGAGAAAAGAGAAAGTTTCAGCTGACAGAGTTAGAAGAGATCCGGGAAGAAGCTTATGAGAACAACCGGATTTACAAAGAGAAGACAAAGCGATGGCACGATAAAATAATCCTCAAGAGAGAATTCCATGAGGGAGATCGGGTGTTACTCTACAACTCTCGGTTAAAGCTATTCCCGGGTAAGCTCAAATCTCATTGGGTCGGGCCTTTCTCTATCACTAAGGTGACCCCGTATGGAGCTGTGGAGTTAAAGAACACAAAAGGTGGAACCTTCATGGTTAATGGTTCGAGGCTCAAGCATTACATGGGAGGTGACATTAAACGGGTAGAAGCTCGTCCTATCTTCCTTCAGGAACCAGGTTTAATCTAAACCTTACTATGGTCTAGCCAAAGACCCTAAAAAGAAGGACGGCTTTTCGGTAGGCAACCCGGATTTCTTTCCTTGTCCGTTTAAGTGTTTTAACTTTTTAGTTTTCCTTATTGCTTTTGCTTGTGTTTTTGGTGCTCATGTTTGGTTTTTACTGCTGTTTTGTGATTTTGGGAATTGGAGTGTGAAATTGGATGAATTGGGGTGCAAGAAAAATGAAAATTTGGGTCTCTGTTGCTGACCGCCCCTATGGGGCGGTCCCACTGATTTTCACCGAAATTTTGGTCTCTGTCATGGACCGCCCCTGTGGGGCGATCCAATCGAATTAAAAAAAAACACAGAAAACTCTCTTAGATGGGGACCGCCCCTATGGACCGCCCCTGTGGGGCGGTCCCATCGAAAATTTTGAAAAAAATTTAGCCAAAACGTCGTGTTTCCCCTTCTTCCTTCTCCCTTCCTTTCTTTCTTTCTTTCCTTTCTTCCTCACCCGACCCCCTCTTCTCCTCTCCCTCTGTCGAGCTCGCCTTGCCCAGCCCTACGCACAACCTCCACCGTCCGCACCACTCCACGCCAGATGCCACCGCCTCTCTCGCGCCGCTCCGACCGTCGTCTCCGACTCGCGCCGACGACCACAGCGCCGCCCACCGCGCCCAGTCCCGCCTGCGCCAGCCCTCTCTCTCAATCTGAACCCTAACCCCCAAATCCCCCCAAATCGGTTTCCACCGATTTTAGCCCCTATTTGTAAAATGTTTGCCTCATTTTCACCACCCAAACATTAAGGTATGTAAATCTAACTTTATTTTGTCAATTTTTGAAAATTTTGAGCAAGTTACACTTTGGGCTAGATTTAGGTCGAACCAAACGGAGCCTTAGGTGGGAAATTGTGATTTTTGCAAATTTGTGGATTTGGATTGTGTTGAATAATTATTTAGGGAATTTGTGTGGGTTTGGAGATTGAAAGTGTTGCAATTTGGTGGTTTTAGCATGATTTTGGTCTTAATGCTTTAAATTTAATAATGCCTTGTTTGGCATTATTTACTTAACAAAAAAAAATTATGTTACGACTTTGTTGGCCTATTAGGATAATGCGTGAGCACAATTAACTTTCTATGCCTAGGGTACTGCACTAATGTTGAGAATTGGAGTGGGCATATATGTGAAAATGGGTAAAGTGTGGATTTGGTTCGTAATTTTGGACCATATTGGATGCATTGGGTTATTGGTGTGCTTCCATACTTGACTGACAACCTTTTGGTTGATTTGTGGAGGTTCTTAGAACCGGACAAAACTTAGGAAAACGGGGGAGATCATGCCGAATTTTTTTGAGAATTGTTGTGTTGTTTTTGATTCTTTCTTTTTCCCATGCACTTCATGAATATGTTTACAAACAACCTTTGCATTTCTCTTTTCCTTATAAATCATTAACTCTCTTTTGTTGTTTTATTTTTTTTGGTTTTTCTTTCCTTGTTTTTCTTTTCTTGTCTTTGTTTCAGAAAAATGCAACCACCGACCGAGCCACATCCGCCAGCGCATGGCCGCCCGCCTTCCATTTGGCACCAGATTGATCGACAACCTCTTCATCACTGAAGAGGCCAAGACTTGGTACCATCATGGGCCCCGTCGGGAGTTCATCCAGGAGCGTGACGTGGACCCATCCATCGTCGAGGACCTCGACCTCCAGTCACTATTCGATTTCTACGGATGGGGTCGATTCTTGACGATGGGTGGGGGGTTCTGCCCAAACCTCGTCCGCCAGTTCTATGCAAATGCGGCTCGGGAGGGCGTTTCAAAGATTATCTCATATGTCGGAGGTTGACGTATAGAGATCACACAACAGCTTTTCATTGAGGCTTTGGACATCCCTCCGGAGGATTACGAGAGCTACAACTACCTTCCAGACAGCTACCTCCAAAGCCACCACCGCCAGTTCCTAGCCACCCTCCCGACCACGCGCCGAAAGAAGAATCAGTCGGACACTGTTTCCCGGGTCACCATGACCCCGAATATGGTCCAGGATGCCACTCAGCGCGTCATCCTTGCGCTGATCCGTTATAACATGCTGCCCCGGGACAGTAAGGACATGAATGCCATGGATTGCTTCCTCCTGAACAGCCTCACCTCCCCAGATCCGAACCGGCCATTCTCTATCTCCGGGCTGATGTTCTACCACCTCTGCCACTGATCGAGAAGCGGGATACCCAGCATCTCGGCTACCCTCACTTCCTCCTCCACACTCAGTTCCTTGAGTGCGGAGTCGACGTTGGAGAGGCGTCCTTGAGCCTCCCATGGCTCCCATCGACCATGCTGCCCTTCGGGGATGGGGTTTCGCCGTGCTCCTGGAGGTTGGGAGAAGATACGGCCCGCTGGCAGCACCGAGTCCTCCTCTAGTTCATCTATCACTCCTCTACTGCCGCTGCCCCGCTACTAGCCCTACCACCCCCACCAGCTCCCACGGTTACCCGGGAGGAGTTCGAGGCCCACCAGCGGCGCGTGGAGGAGTTGGCCGCCCAGTATGAGGAGCTCCGCCGCATGATCGAGCGAGGTGGACCACCGGTCCAGTAGTTTGCTTATGGAGTGTCTACCTGGAGGCTCATGTTTTGACACTTGTTATGTATTTCTGGAGATTGTTGATGTTCTGTCTTTTGTCTTTTCTTTAGTTATGCTTTACCGCACTCTCTCTATGCTTTCCGCTTAACTTAAAACACTGTCAACCCATTGGATATTGGACTCACTTATGAGTCCCATTTTGATTTCTAACAATGGGCTTTAAGCGTATTCCTCGGAATCATGTTGCGCCTAGTTTATTTTTGTCTATGCTTTGTAGCAACATACACACTGCATGCAAGCACCCTTCAACGCTGAATAGGACACATGCAAGAGGAACTCTTGCACAATTTTCCTAGGTCTCGCGCTTCAACAACCCCGGACACTCTCCAGTGTGGGGGAACCCTTTGCCCAATACACGTCTTATCAGGGGAGTACTAGTTCGCTAAATTATTACACAATTCTTTACAACTTTATGTACTATATGTTTCGGGCATCGAAAAGGTCTTCTGTTTATTTCCCTTTGGGTTTCGCTTTGACAAATGAGGACATTGTCCTACTCAAGTGTGGGGGAAACGACCTTTTCTTTTTGATGCACTTCTTTATCTCCTTATACATGTCTATTGCTGCCATGAAGAAGTTCCATTTGTATTAAGCAAGTCTTTCCATGAATGCTTAGAACTTTCCACCAAATTTTCAAATTTTCTCTCTTGAGGAGCAATTAATTGCGGTGTTTCCATAAATCCCTTTCTTGGTGAATTTTTATTGCTTAGGGATCCTTTCTAATCTTCTCATCTAAGGATTGCTAAGGGGTGTTTCCTCATGGATTTTTTTTAAAAAAGGACTTGAGAGGCACCATCGGTAACCAACAAATGAGAGTTGAGTGTTCCGTGGAGCCAAAGGCACAATTCCAAATTATTTCCTCTCATCTCTTGTTGCAAAAGAAAATCAAATGCAAATCTCTATTTTTCCTTTTCCTTTTGTTTTTCCTCAATGCCCATTCTTGAGAGAAGTTGGCCATGGTAAAAGTTCTCCAAGTCCAAAGATCTTTAAGCACTTGGAAACACTCTAGATCATACCCCGAAGCTCTATATTTTTATTTACCTTAAGCACACCCATGTCACCATGAGAAGGTTGGTTGCACTCCTCTTGAGATTTTTCACAATTTTGCTCACCAAAGTTCAATAATTCATCTAAATACTTGCTTGCTATAAATGTTCCTTCTTGCTATGGGTTCCTAGCAAATTTTGCTTGAGGACAAGCAAATAGATAAGTATGGGGGAGTTGATAAGTGGTGAAATGATGTTTTTATAAGGTCTTTATTTACCTTTATTTCGTGCAACTATTGACTTATTTCACCACTTGATAGAGCATTTCGTTAATATAGTTGAACTCATGCAGTTTTAATTTAAATTTAGGTAAAAGCCCACTTGAGCAATGGTTTTTGGGAGACGCTCAAGACTTAGTAGCTGAGCTTTGATGCCCCGAGGAGTGTGTCAAAGACGAGGGGTCAAACGAGTCAATTTTAGTGCAGAAGAGTCGTCTCTGGTGTGGACCGCCCCCGGTCCAGTCGATTTCGGAACACTGGAATGTCTCTGGTGTGGACCGTCCCTGTGGGGCGGTCAGTCGATTTCGAAACACGGAGCCTCTGGTGTGGACGCCCCCCTGTGGGGCGGTCCCGACGGAAATTTGCCTAGAACACTCGTTTAAAGACGGAAAAAAAGAAGGGGTTTGGCTCATTCTTTGCATTTTACACTTCCACACACACAAGAGAAGAGAAAGAACGTGAAGAAGGAGAAAGAAGAGGAAAAAGAAGAGGAAGAAGAGAAGAAGGAAGAACTCATCTTCTCCAAAGCTTCCAAGCTTCAACAATGGATTCTTCTTACTCTTTTCTAGTTTTTCTTTCCTATATGCTTGAGTAGTACTCTATTGTGCTTTGGGATGGGTCTTTGAACCCAAACCCTAGAATGTGCTTGTGAATCTTGATTATGCTTTATATAGTTGTTTCTCTCTTTAATTATCATTCAATGTTCTCAAATTGATCTCTTGAGTGCATTTGTGGTGAACCCTAACTACAAATTGGTTTTGAGTTAGGGCTTGTGACCAAATTGAGAGAGAACTCTTGATTTATGCTCCTAGGATTAGTGAGTATAATTTGGGGCTTTATTCTAGAACTTGCTTAGTGCTACTTAGTGAGTTTAGTCCTAATTGATTTTGAAGGCTAAAATTAACTAAGTAAGAATTAACTCATCTTTGGTTTAGAGGGTTATTATTATTGTTCTAAAAAGACAACTATGCATAAGAAGAGTTGCTAGCATGTCTAGGTAGTTTGGGTGATTGCCAAATTCCCAAAGTACTTTTCCATCCAATCCATTAATCTATCACCTTTAGTTTATTTGTTGATCTTGCAATTACTCAACCAACACAATCAAGCTTGCCACCGGCTAAACCCCATTTATTGTTTTTCTTGCAATTACTAAGTACCGAGACTAGGAAGTTAGGACCAATTTCCTTGTGGATACGACACTTGTTGTACTACACCGATTAGGTGCACTTGCCTAGTCCTTGCATTTATTTATATACCTTGTTATATAGTTTTTGCACAACAGTATGTAATAAAGAAATTGTAGAAGTCGTAAGCAATGATGTCAAGAGTTTTTGTTAAAGTAAATTAGGTCCGAGTTGGTAGAGGAAGAAGTAGGGCATCAGTAGATCCCAATTTTGAATCCTTTAACTTTCACTTTCTCATCCAAGTCTTGTGTGATTTACCCGGTAAAAGTGGTTTGTCCTGTCATCCGTGTACTTTACAAGTTTGCTAATTCATAAATAACCATAGTTTATAAAAAGTGTTTCCAAAACCGTAAAAAAAGAATTTTAATTCATCAAGGATACCACAGTTGCTAACAATAGACATACTAAGGCCAAATACCGCTACTTGTTAGTCGGTAAAGGTCTTAGTGTTCCACGATAATGTTTTTGATTTACAAAATACCACAAAATAATAAACCGTATAAAATAATAAAAATTTCATTTCATTTCATTTCTATTTTGGTTAAAACTATATAAAATGCAAAATATATTTGTATATAGTTTTAAAAATTATAAGAAAGTCCTTAATGAGAAGATAAAGACAATAATTATTTTAAATAATATTACTTTATAGAGTATATTTTTTATGCAAAATTGATAACATCCCAATAATACATAATATTTTTTACAATTAATATATTTTTAAACTAGTCAGAATTATAAAATTATTATATATTATTTATATGTTACAATATTTAATGTATATATATATGATTAGCAGAATTATTAGAAATATTATACTTACATTATCTTTAGTTTCTCCTTTAGAGATGTTCTATAGCTTTATCATAATACTATCATCTTAGCGAATAAAGCTTTCATATTCGTAATAAGATTACTACATGTATATATAGTAAAAAAAGTAACTTATAATAATATTTTTATATAACTTATAATAATATTTTTTAATTAACATAAATATTTTGTATATCTTGATATTTATTTTTTTCATTTCTAACCAAGATACCAGTTCATTCAAAGTGTATTTAATTTTTTTAATTAATAACCGAAAACTATATGACATATTGTGAACTAAACAAATGCTTATTTAACAAACAGTATTTTGGTTTTTTATTAGAATTTGTAAAGTAGTGTATTTTGATATATGTGTGTTTGTGTGTACGAGGCGGAAACGTTTGTGAAAGATAATGAAATCTTTATTGATTCTCAATTGCATAACCGTATACAGTCTGATGTTATATATATATATATATATAGTGATCTAGATATAAATATTGTAAAAAGATAAAAAAATGACTAAACAATAACCCTAATTACATGTGGGTGATTAACTATATGGGCTTGAGTTAATGGGCCTGCCTAAATATTCCAATACCCCCCCCAAGCCGCAGGTAATGGCAATTGACAAGGCTTGTTATTGTTCTCGCATACCCATGCATTGTATCTGTTTTCTTGTATGTCGCTCCCGGAAGAACTTTCGTCATCATGTCTGCCAATTGAGTGGTAGTATATGTGTAACCTATGTCGACAAGACCTTGCTGAATTTTTTCACGAACGAAATGACAGTCTATCTCAATATGCTTGGTTCGTTCATGAAAAACTGGATTACGTGCTATATGAATCGCTGACTGATTGTCACATTTAACCGGTACCGGTACAACATTAGTAACTCCAAGTTCAGACAAAAGACGAGTCAACTAGGTTAATTCTGCGGTGACACGTCGTAGGGATCTATACTCTGCTTCTGCACTTGAAAGGGAGACAGATCCTTGCTTTTAGTCTTCCACGATATCGGACTATCCCCTAAAAAGATATAATATCCTGAAACTGACTTCCTTGTGTTTGGACAAGCCGCCCAATCTAAGTCACAATATGCCAAAAGGTCCAACTTTGGACGTGTCCCTGCTGTAAGCACTATCCCATAATTGATTGTGCCTTTAACATAACACAGCGCATGAAGAGCAGCCTCCATGTGCACATCTGTGGGTTTTTGCATGAACTGACTCAGATTCTGAACAGTGAAACTAATATCTGGTCGTGTATTGGATAAATAATTCAGCTTCCCCACAAGCCTTCTGTAGGATGTAGGGTCTTGAAGAAGATTCCCATCACCAACTAACAGGGGTTTCCCCACTATCACGGGGCTGTGTAACTCTTCTGTGTTGGCAATCATATTCTTCTATGAGATCCATGCAATATTTGCGTTGAGATAGAATATAACCTGTTTGAGTTCGAACAAACTCTATTCCCAAGAAATAATGCAGAGATCTCAAATCCTTGATCTTGAAATTGAAATCAAGAGCACTCTTTATCTGGTCAATTTCTTCCTGTTTAGGTCCTACAAGCAAGATATCATCCACATAAATAGCTATGAAGATTCTTCCATTCTCAGTATCTTTGAAAAATAGAGAATAATCATTCCTAGATTGGGTGAAGTGAAGCGTTCTCAGAAAACTAGCTAGCTTGGAAAACCACTGTCGTGAGGCTTGTTTAAGACCATACAATGACTTCTTGAGCAAGCATGCTTTGTTATCTCCATCAACCTCGAGACCATTTGGAACTCTCATAAATACCTCTTCATCAAGATCTCCGTGTAAGAAGGCATTATTCATGTCAAGCTGATTAATAACCCACCCTTTTGTAAGAGCTACAATAATCAAGGCTCGAATTGTTGTGAGCTTAACAACGGGTGAAAAGGTTTCATTGTAATCCAATCCATGTTGTTGTGTAAAACCCTTGGCAACCAGCCTTGCCTTATATCTTTCCAGAGACCCATCAGACTTTAGTTTAACCTTATACACCCACTTGCAACCTATTACCTTCTTTCCATGTGGCAAAGTGACAACATCCCAGGTGTTATTTTTCTTTAGATCTTGTAACTCTTCATTCATAGCACTCTGCCAATGTTCATGCTTAGAAGCTTCTTTGTAACTATTAGGCTCTTTCATGTCAAATCATGACTGATCTGAGTGCTGGACAATAGAGCAATACTCGTGCTTGGCCTTATGTCGGTGAGGCTAACACAATCTTGAAGGAGACTACCCGAAGCTTCATGATGTCTATAAACCCTTGCATCTAGTACTTCTTGGAAAACGGAGTTACAAACATAGTCATTTAAATAACAGGTTTATGGCTCTCCCTTCCCGAGCGTCGAACGGAAGTACTTTGAGTGACTGTCTCATCAGCTATGGGTGGCTCCTTATCTTGGACATGCAGTTGTGTTTCTTCGTCGGCAAGTATAGCATGATAAACACATGTGTGAGAAACTTTCCGGTCTCTTATATGAGAATAATCCTTAATATCTCCTCTGTAAGGAAAAATATCTGCATGAAACTTTATATCTCGATTCACCTCAACAACCTGACTTTCATTTCCTAACACTTTGTGACCTTTCTTCCTTGGGTCTTCTCCAATAAACACAAGCTTCTCCCCTCGGACTGAATTTCCATCCTTGTTATTAGTAATTGTTTTGTAACATAAACATCCAAACGGCTTTATGTCATCGTATGCCACTTTCTTTCCATAAAACTTTCAAATGGAGTTATGCCTCTCAAGAACCTTCATAGGAAGTCTATTGATCAGATAAGTAGCATGCAATATGCATTCACCCCAGTAACTCAGAGGTATGTTTGACTGAAAATACAAGGCTCTCGCGGTTTCAAGAAGATACATGTGTTTTCTTTCTACCTACTGCATTTTGTTGAGGTGTGTGAGCACATGTGGTTTGATGTATGATACCCTTTTTTAGAAAAATAGCTTTTACCTTCATTGGAACTTCCAAGTTCCTTAGCATTATCAGATCGGATTACTTTGACTTGAGTCTCAGACTGTTGCTATATCATGTTAAGGAAATTGACAACCTCTTCCCAAGCTTCATTTTTCTGTTTAATAAGTTGTACCCATGTGATCCTTGTGAAGTCATCTACAAAACAGACGAAATATCTGCAACCATTACGAGTTTCACCTTGAATGGTCCCTATACATCAACGTGTATTAACTCGAACACCCTCTTTGTCTTGATAGACGAATCATTAAATGGAAGCCGTTGTGCTCTACTTTTATAACATATGTCACAAGCGTAACCAACAGAAAAATCAGACTCTTTTATTAGCTTCATAAACCAATTTCTTAAACGGCACATGGCCAAGTTTAATATGCAAATCCTTAGCTCTAAAACTGACAAAAGAATTCTGGCCCAAGTCTGACTTTTCTATGTTGGTACAGACTGTGGCCTGGCCCAAACTCGTCTTAAACCACCGGCCTGGCCCAAACTTGTCTTTAAACCACTGTCCGCGTCTTTCAGGTCCACTCTCACTTCGGTTGGCTCCAAGACATAAAGCCCGTTGATGCTCCGGCCCAGTTTCTTAATCTTCCATGTAGAGGGGACCTGAAGAAAACATTGTTCTTCGTAAAAAACTAGGGCACAATTGAGCTGCTATGTTAATTTTCTTACCGAAATCAGATTGAATTTGAAATCCGGAACAAATAATACTCCTCTCAACCGAATTTCGTTTCCCAGTCTTATTTCACCTACTAATCTCACCATTTGAGATCTACCGTCTGGTAAGACCACTGTTCTTTCTTCTTTCAATCTCCGCAAGTTCTCGAAGTATCTCTGCACTCCAGTAATGTGGTCAGTAGATCCCGAGTCTACTATCCACTTTCCTTCGAAAATATGGTGAGAATTCAAGAGGGAGTAAGTAGATTTACCTGAAAAGTTACAATAGCTTGAATCCTCTGATTTTGTTCCTGAATTGACTGAGCGAATCAGCTCCGTAATTTGTTGTATCTGCTTCGCTGTGAACCCATCGTCTTGTGGCCTTTGTTCATTGTTCTTCTGTTTTTTTACGTTGTTGGCGTAAACTTTCTTCTTTCGAGCGAGTACCGTCTCCCTCCCATGAAGATGGTAACAATCGCTCTCCAAATGCCCTGATTTTTTTGCAATAATTGCATTTTTGTTTCTGGAAACAGATTTCAAATGTGTGACCATTCTTCTTACAAAAACTGCAAACAATTTTCCTTTTGTCGATTTCACCCTTGCTATTAGGGTTCTTCGGGTTTTCTGTAATCACAGACTTGTGTGCGTAAAAGGACATCGATTCCTCTGTGACCGACTTTGCTCCCCTCTGTTCTTCCTCCTGAATCACCAAGGCAAAAGCTTTCTCCAAACTCGGTGGCTTTTGCATAGCCAGAATCTGCCCTCTAATCGACAGGTAATTTCAATTTAGTCCCATTAGCAAATGGACTAGTTTATCTTCATCTAAGGCTGTCTTTATAGATTTATTGATTCGCATGTACATCCATTACACGAGCAATTCTGTGGTGTCCGGGCTTGTTCAAGCTCACCCCATACTTTTTTCAATTTATTAAAGTATGTGGCAACTGAATCTTCTCCTTGCTTTGTTTCACCGAGATCCCGTTTCAAACCATGGATGACTGCGAGGTTGCTATGTTGGTATCGCTCACAGAGGGTATCCCCAACTTCTTTGGGATCATCGTAATACCGTACACCATCAAGGACGTCTGGAGTAATTGAGTTCTTGATCCAAGAAACAACCAAGGAGCAGGATCTCACCCAAGCAGCGTGACGAATGGTATCGCTTTCTTCCGGTTCTTTAACCTTTCCAATTACGAACCCATATTTGTTTTTTGACTTCAACGCTGTTACCATATCAAATTTCCACCCCAGAAAACCCTTTCCATCAAATTTTGGAACCAAAGTAATTCCAGGGTTTTCTGCACCGTGCACGTAGAGGGGATCATTGATGTCAATGGAAGTGTTGCTAGCCGACGGTGAAGGCGCTACCAGAGTTTCTTTATCCTTGTCTTTGTTCGACATATTCGCCAGAAATCAAACCCAGAAGATCATAACTAATCTCCCTGAAGCTCTGATACCATATTAGAAATATTTTGGGGAGAGGAATAGGCCCAACGGGGAATTATATAAAATACCTATGCAAACTAGTAAGGCCCAATAAGCCATGAGGTTCCATCCTAAAACCAATTGGCAATAGGTGGAGTATCCCATAAGCTATATGAACTACTTACTAGCTTTATAATTTTTCAATGTGGGACTCACATTTGTTTTCCAACATATTATAAATATTTTGGGGAGAGGAATAGGCCCAACGGGGGAATTATATAAAATACCCATGCAAACTAGTAAGGTCCAATAACCCATGAGGTTCCATCCTAAAACCAATTGGCAATAGGTGGAGTAGCCCATAAGCTATATGAACTACTTACCAGCTTTATAATTTTTCAATGTGGGACTCACACTTGTTCTCCAACATCCCCCCTCAAGTGTGAGTCTTTCGCACTCTGCTTGGACCCATTGGTACTGGCCCGGTCTCTGCTCCGTGACACAGTCCAATTCTACGGTACTAGTCCGGTCCCTTTCTTGGTTTATCGTGACACAGTCCGTTTTTTACCCGGTATCCATTAGGCAGTGGTGCATTACCCAAGGTTGAACCTGGGCTCTGATACCATATTAGAATTTGTAAAGTAGTGTATTTGATATATGTGTGTTTGTGTGTACGAGGCAGAAACATTTGTGAAAGACAATGAAATATTTATTGATTCTCAATTGCATAACCGTATACAGTCTGATGTTATCTATATATATAGTGATCTAGATAAAATATGTAAAAGATAAAATAATGACTAAACAATAACCCTAATTACATGTGGGCTGATTAACTATATGGGCTTGAGTTAATGGGCCTGCCTAAATATTCCAATATTTTTTCACATGTACGGTGCAACAACTTGCAACATGCAACCAATTAAAATTATTGTTTGTGGCAATGAATAAACGCTTTTGAAGCATTATACTAGTAATTTTTGAATTAGAACATTTTTTTAATTGGTATCCGATGAATTTTCTATAAGTTAATCATTTTACCAGACAATGCTAAATGTCATTCTTTCATCTTTGTTTGGCCCTCTTCATGAGGTGGTAAAATTCCATTATATAGTTTCAAGGTTTAAATTTGCTTTACAAATTAATTATATGGTTACCAACATAACTTAACTACGTGATTTTGAATCACAAATATTATTCTTTCAATCTTGCAATTGTTTTTTAGTATTCTATTGTAGTAGATAAGAAATGTATCAAATTTTGTGTGGAAAATGTTTTTTACTTATACACTCGAGATCAAACGGCTTGCCTTATTACCATAATCAGTCAATACATGCATCATCCAAGGGAAATCTTATCTCAGTGCACCTACAAAACTACGCAATATTTTAAGGGTTTTTACGAAGAGTGATTATATTCAAACATGACAGTAGCTTAAGTGTGAAAACCTTCACAAACATACTCTTGCAAGATCCATTATGACAACTAGAAGGTATGCTTTAGGATGTTGTGTTTTCTAGCAGAATATTGAGATATGAATAAAGCAACAAAAAAAAGTGTTGTCACTAGAACATCAACAAAGTCGGCGTTAGGTTTTCCGTAACATGGTTTATGTGAACTACTATAGCGTCAAATTATACTAATGACTTGATGCTGGAGTAGAAGGACCAATGAAGCTGATGTGTGATAACCAGCCAACTATCAAAATAATTAAGAATCAAGGCTAACATGACAAGACAAAATACATTAACAGGGCATTTGTTTTGAGCAGAGGAAATTGAATAAAACCAGCAAGATAATGTAAGGAGATGATAAAGAGATTCTTTTGACTATTTGTTGTGTAGGGGAAAAGAAAATTAATCACCCATCAACCACCGTCGGTCAACATCACTGCCCATCGGCCCGCCAGTCAACAACTACTATCATTACTGGTCAACATAAACCAGTCACCGATTTATGGTCATTCGTCATCGGTCAATAACAACCAATCACGGTAAAAGTGTATCGGGAAAGGACATTTTATTCCTTAGTACGAGGCAAGGAATCATGATAAAGAGATTAAGGATAATCTCAATCTCTTTCACTTTCCAAGATATATAAAAAATTGCCTAAGCAACAACAAAACACTTAGTCATTTCAATTCTCTTTATTGATTTCCCCAAAATAGGGGGTTTGCATTCGGTTATTTGATTCTACCCAAAATTCGAATTAGGAATAATAGTTCGGTTTTCGATTTTGTTTAGTTATAACCGAATAACCAAATTGAGTATAAGAACCGAAATAAACGAGAACCAAAACTTTTTAAGGCTAGAACTGAAACCGAACTGAAAACAAAAAATTTGAATTTAGTTTTCGATTAAAACCGAATTATAAAAAAACCGATTAGGGTTGCACAAACTAAAGCAAAGAGTTTAGATATATATGTTATTCGGATAAAATCGAATAACCAACCCGGAACCAAAAACCGAATTATATTTCGGTTTTACCCGAATAACTGATTTTTTTTAAAAAATGATTAAAAATTTCTGCTAAAAAATCAAAATAATTACCGCTCTCGGTTACAATGAAACCGAATGCGCACCCCTACAAAAAATAAACACCCCTAGAATTGATCAACATTTCATTGAGAGAAACTTAGCAATAAATGATCAATTTATCACACATCTCTAAAACAAGTCAAAGACGTGCTCACAAAAGGGCTTCACAGATTTTGAAGTTGAAAATAGATGACACTATTCCCTATCTTACATATACAATTGTTGATTGTTCTATTTACCTGCGTAAATAATAATCGTCCCTCTTATAATCCTTAAAAAATCTTCTCTAGATAGCTCAGTTTCCCAATCTTTCTCCCTATATTAGAAGTATGCACGGAGTAAATAATTGAGAGTTTCTGCATTCTTCCCTTCATTTCGCGAAATAAGAAATATCTTTCTCATATAAATTCGTTTGGGGACAGCTGCTGGGGGCTGCCGTGGGGTTCTGCTACTGGAAATTGAGAAGCTGTCCGCTGATGGTTTTGCAGAAGCTGTCAGCTGTTAGTTTTAGTGTTTGGTGGAACGTCTGCTGATGGTTTAAAAAACAGAGACAATTGTTAAATCCTGCTGCTGAAAATTGAGAAGCTGTCTGCTGATGATTTTGTAGACGTTGTCAGCTACTGATTTTGGGTGTTTGGTGGAAACCTGCTGATTTTAGAAATTGAGAAGCTGTCTGCTGCTGGAAGCTGTTCCCCAAACGAGCTCAAAGTCTAGGAACAGCTGATCGTAATTTACTGCCAGTGCCACCACAACCATTCACACCAAATTACATTTCGTGATCGAGCCATAGGTCCCTAACAACGGCGTACAAGGACAGACCCACCACAATAGAAGTTACCGCCTTCCTACGCTCTAACCGCAGAGGGATGACAAAGATGAAAGACAACAAGAAAAACACGCAAGAATCTCTCTTCTCCAGGCACTTTACTTTCTCACAGGGGCCCCGTGAATAAACCCAGATACTACTCATCAATTTTTACAGGTGAACGCCCAAGGTTGCCTCGGCATAATATCCACCTTCACACCCCATACATTTCAAAAAGGGGGGGGGGGGGGGGGGGGGGGGGGGGGGGGGGGGGTAAACTACCTCAAAGTTCAGAAGAAAGGAAGCCATTAATCACACCAATGCGGATGGTACCATCTACAAAAGGACAAACAGGTTTCCTCACGGTCTCAGTCGAGCTGCCCGAGAAGAGATGGTACATAGAACGCATGTGACTGAGCTATCTCAATAAGTTCTCTAGGATCACTCATGGTTTCATCCCTCAGAGCTTGAAGAATGCCATCGCAAGGTGACTTCCTGCAGATGCGGAAAAACAGCCCATATTGATCTCTACTGATGAGCGGACAGTGAAACAGAAAAATAGCAAGATGATTCACCAGTAAAGAGTTTCTCTTGATTATTCGAGTCTTACCTTGAAATGAGTATGTTGTACAGTGTCTTCAAGATGGGGCATAGCTCGACGGGAGCAATGGGCTTGTTCTCCTTAGGAAGCAGGACGCTCAAAGAGGACTGGCTTAGAAGTTCACAAAAGGCTTTTACAGCAGAAACACCCTAACAAAGATAATAAGCAAGCAATTAGGCAAATACTGAGACGCAAGCAGGAGACTACTTGATCTAATACTGAAAGTTGAAATCTAGGGAGGACCATTACATGACTTTTAAAATAATTCATCACGGTTAAGCATTCTTCAATTAATGGCATGCAAGGGCAATGGCGTTAAAGATGCCCATGTTGATATCTTACAGTAATTATCTAAAGAACACCCATACACCAAAGGAAATTTCAAGACCAGAAACACACTAACGAAGGTTTCTTTCATCCAGTTGTCTCTTGTAAGCCAAAGTTTAGAAATTCTCACTATCGTGCGACAACAATCTCTGAATACACGAGACATAATAAATCAAAATACACCTTTATGAGGCACGATGATGTTAATAAGTTATGATAGTGAGTTTTAGTTCGTTGAGAACAGCAAGGAACTGAAACACTGTGACGGCATAAAACTGTCAAACAGACATATCTCAACTAGTTGTTTAAACATATATTGCAGATATTCAGATTTTTTTTACAGAAGCATTTGACACAGCTCTGAAACAGTCCAATCCACTAGCATAGCAAGTTTTTAAGCTCGTCTTACCTGAACATAATTACCAATCCCTTTGAAAAATAACTAAGTACTCTATACTCTTGTTCTTTTAAGTCTTTATATATTAAGAAGTCAAAATGAGTTTTCCACATTTTTCTTGAGTTGTATCATTGTGAACAAGCAAATATGTAAAGTTTTGCCTAGAGATACCAACCTGAATCATTCCTTTGCCTTTGATGCTATCACCCATCTCAAGGCTCAACTCACCTTTGGCCAGCATCTGTCCGTACCATGCATTACGTCCTTTAAGCAAAGTCACATATGTATCGGCCAATAAAGGCCCTGCAAGCCTCTCTGGTTTTTCAGCCAATAAGTGCGTGATAAATATCATCTCTGATGTGCAATGAGCAAAATATACAGATTTGCTCGTAGCACTTTCCTTGGTCAGAGCAGCAACCATTCCTGTGAAAGTAAATAAAAGATACACTCAACAGACATGTGTGAAGCTGATATCATCTTTCCTATGCAGTTGTTATTCTAGTCCAAGCATCGAATTCAAAACCATGCAAGAGAAGGTCAAAATTACCTGCTCCAATGGCATATACATTCTTCAATCCACCCATGACTTCGTGGGTGACAAGATCACCATTATCCCACACAATGAAATGGGGTTGTCTCAAAAATTTAGCCAATGGTTTTCTCCATTTTTCAGCCCCACAGATCCTAGCATTTGCGTACTCCTTGTTGTAGATCTCAGAGGCAATATTTGGTCCACCAAGATAGAGAATATTTTCCATTGGAACACCAGCTGTAACAGAGAGTAATCCAAGCTTAGAAAGCCATGCCATCAGCATGTAAAACATATACATAAAGTAGAGTACGAACAAATATGACGTTCAGCACAAAATAACAAGCAAATTAAAAAAAGTAAGCAAAGAAAAGAGAGTGCACATTTTCAAGACAAGACGATATGATTACACCCTTAAGCAGAAGGTGCAGTAATTTATTCACAAGCTGAATAAAGTTGTCAATAATGTCCAAAACAACTTCGTTTGATCCTTTCACATAGTAAGCAAGTTGGAACCTGAATCGATACCAGTTTAAGTTATAACGAACATATTCGCTAGAAACAGGACCTCAATGCCTACTTTGACACTCAATAGTTGACCAATAAGGAAAGCATTTGCACAAATTGGGATAACAGGTTGCCATCTGATAAAAGCAATTAAAAGCCTTTCCACAAAAATCCTTCCTACTTTTTTTCTCTCTTCTGGTGATGAAGTGATAAATGTGGAATCAGAGACCTCCCACTATTTTTGGCATATAGAGCCCTCAACCCTCACACTTGGCAGATAGTTTTTTAAACCAACGGCCTACTCCATCTATATTTTGCTACGGTTGTGATGTATCCAGGAAAAAACGCAAGGACAAATTGAACAGCATGAAAGCTCCATACAGCCTACAGGGTCTGCACATTCTCAAACTAGTAGACATTTGAAAAATGCCAAAGGACAGATGAATTCACCATGGATCCAATCAGAAACTATCTGTTGAGATTTGTCCTTGTGAGTTTGAAGCTTCCGCTTTTCACTTCCTCAAAAACTAAGTGCTCTAAGGCTTTGATGAATAAATTACAAGTAATGTCAGGGTTTACAATGACAATGCAAGCAAAAAATAAAGTGATAAAAATAACAACTTAAGTTTCCTCAGTGGAAGGTCACAGCAAAGAAATGCAGAAGAAGGAGAAAGCCTTACTAGCTCGATGAATCATTTGAGTAGGTGTAATTATGCGTGGAATAGGGTCCAACTCAGCTTCTATACCCTTAGCCAAAGAAATGATTACTGGTGCATTAATCCTCTCCTTCCAGTATATACTAATCTCCTTGAAGACATGAGCTGTTTCTGTTGATGGCAATCCATTCACCACAATATCTGCATCCCATACTGCTTCTTGCAGGTTTGTGACCACCTTCAATGGGCAAACAGGAGTATCAATCATATTTAAGCAAAACCCATCTTTCAAAATCTCATCCGCATACAAAGTCCGATCACCCAATCTCCCTTCTACATACTTCAAGTAAGCACATCTCCTGATCAGCCTTCGAAGCACTTCCTCTCTCGAATTGATCACCTCAAACAGATGCTCTGCAGTGGCACGATCAACTGCTCTCCTGCTCTCCTCCATATCCTGATCTGAATTTTCTCCCTTAAATGGCCATAACTTTCTTGAAGCAGAGCTAAGAATACACTACCCCATGCACCTGCCCCAACACCGACAATTCTGAGGGGATCATCCTCTGCTTTGTCCATCAAGCGGCGGAGCTCATCAAGCCTTTCCTCCACCGTTCCATTAATGGACCCATTTGAATGTACATTGCTATTGGGTATCTCAACCATATTTCTTTCTGAATTCTAGAAGCTGAGCTACTTAAAGTCAGATGGATATTTGAAATCAAATCTCCCCTATCTTTGGAGGCCTGGAAGACTTCGGCTGACTTCAAACAGGAGGATACCAGTGAGGATTATGGCTGGACAGGGCGCCAGATTGGGTTTTAGCTATGTTGCCCTCCCGTAAATTGGAAATGGAAATGCTTTAGCTGCTGCAACTAATGATAACCTGCTGTCCTAATTGAAACAATATTCATCATAATACAAAATCAGGCGATTTAGAAAACCAACTGCCCAGTTCGAGCACAACATTTCAAGAAGAAAAGATGATCTAGAATCACAATAAGGCAGCCTAAAAACCCTAATTTACACAAATTGGAAAAGAAAATTACCTCTGATGGCAACTCAGAATCCAACTCCGCGCAAAGCAAACATGCACGGATGCACACACGCAAGAAGAAGGTGCGGAGACAAGTATTGATATCATTCAACTTTGAAATGTGAGCTCAGATTAAATGGGTCTAAACAGACAGAAAAACAAATTAGCATGTGTTTGGTTGGGTTATTAAGACCCACAATCACAATTCACAAGTGCACCTTTAACTAAGGGGCGTTTTGAGTGTTTGTGTGAAAATAGATGGAAGTCTGTGGTGTCGTCGGGTCGAAACGAAATCTCTATCTCGTCATCACATTAAAATTCGGCGGGTTGTATGTTTTCTCAATTTAGAGATGTAGGACGGAGGCTTGCACAACCAAACATCTTCCCATCGATTGCGTTTACACTTTCATTTCCATCTTCAATTGATTGTAAATTGGACTTCCTTTTCAGCTAACAACCAAACATAGGATTATCACATTTGTCATTGAAGACACGTAAAAACACGGTTTTAAATTGTTTAGTAGGTCGGTATCCCCACCCTTCGGATCCATTGATGTCAACAATTAAAATTGTTAGTAGGCTTTTCGTGTCGATTTGGTACTAGTCGTTGGCCAGATGTTCACCTAAACGCGTACTAAAATGTAGAGTATTTTATTTTTTTCCAATCACTCAAATTAGCATTTTTGTTTTTTGTACAAGTTTTCTATATTTTGCACACAGCGTTTGATTTATGGCAAGTTGCGAATTAATCCATCACAAGCAATAATTATCTTTTGGATAAGTTCAAGTAAAACTATTTATGAGTATTAATGGTGTGTCGGGGAATTCCTATAATCTCAAACAGTGTTCCTTTATTGATGGACGGTTGTTGCAACCGCTAGTTTATTAGTAAGACATAAACAATTTATGATGGTTGTGGATGTTTTGTTCATTATTATAGAAAAGAATAATCTCCAAATTCACAAACAAGAGACTGAGTGTTAGCATGACCACTATGAAGAGCCTTTGAGCTATTGTAGAGTAGATAGGATTATAAACTTTACTTCATCCTCTTCTTCCTAATAAATGCATGCCTATTGTAGAGTAGATAGCAAAAACCAAGACCACCAAGCCCAGAACATAAAACATACCGTTAGACATAAATAGACAAAAAAAACTAACAAAAGAGATCATCTAATAAAGGTCTCATGGGTAAACGTAAGTGCAAAGAAGTACTGTCTTACAAATACATCCCACAAGAACTACATAACTGTGCTATAACCTAAAGATAAAGTTAACCAACTACTACATAAATACTTCGTCAATCCACCTATGGCAGTAACCGACATTTCAAAAACCTTTATGGAATCCTTTGGTAAAAGAAGCTCGACATGCATGGGTGTGACCGATGAAGTCATACCCAACCGAGGTAGATCAGAAATTTGGTGAAGCCGAACAGACTCCAAACCCACATGTAAACCAAAATCACTGTAGATGCCGAGAAACTACTTGTCTTACAAATAGTAGAACGAATTCACCCAAACCACACATGAAACTAGACAAACTTCCATTATCCTTCTGTTTATTATGGCATGTGCGAATGCATAATTTCCATGAATGGGGACTAAAATAAGGAATGTTTTCGTTCCATTTTTACAATTCTTGTCATCTTTTGTCGTGTCCAAGGAAATTGGTTCAAAAGAATAAGAACTTACATCTCACGTAAATATATTCTTATGAATAATTAAATTAAATTAGGTATAAAAATGATAAAATAAGAAGAGATAAGGGGACAACCCCTGCCTGGGAGCAATAAGTTACTGAAGGACGCCCGCACGAGGCGCGCACGCGAGACGGTGATCAGTGGCGCACACACAACATGATGTCACGGGCGCGAGGTGATGACGGGCGCATAGGGGCACAGGCACGAGGTGGTGATGGATTGGCATGGGCGCGCGACGCTCGCTCGAGATGACAGGCGTTGACGCAGGGGCGCGCGGGTGGGTGTGACGGACGCAACAAGCACAACGTCGGGCGGGGGGGGGGGGGGGGGGGGGGATAGACTGGGCGTCGATTGCCGAATATTGACCGATGATTCACCTAATTTTAAATTTACACTTGGTCGATACAATTAATAAATCTGTAGTTAAAAATTAGAGTAAATTACTAGGACCCCCTTGATGTTTTGGTATAATACCGGTAACCACCTTGTGTTTATCATAATTATTGGTAACCACCTTGAGGTTATGGTATCTCTGACTATGAGGCCCCGAACTATAGCTCATTTAATAACTCGTTAATTCCTTGCTGACCTGTCATCTTATTCACTAAATGATGCCATGCTGGACAAAAAACGCTGCTTAATTAGCACCATCTAAGTCTCTCTTATCCCACTACTATTTTCCTAAAAACGTCAACTTTAACCCTGGAATGGTTTACAACCAAGAACAAATCATGCCTTAAGTGTTGCTTAGTAGATAAAAACCTCCTAAAAATGTGTGGAAATTTTGGAGCATGAACATATTGCATGAGTTAGGGTTGACACTTTTAGGAAAATAGTAGTGGTTAGATGATGCTGAATAAGCAATGTTTTTTTTGTCAAGCTTGACGTCCTTTAGTGAATAAGCTGACATGTCAACAATAGGTTGACGATTTATTAACACAGTTATACTTCAGGGGCTCATAGTCAAAGATACTGTAATATTAAGGTGGTTACCAATAATTATGATAAAACAAAGGGGTTACTAGTATTATCCCAAAACCTCAAGGGGGTTCCCATCAATTTACTCTAAAAATTAATATTAAAGATATGTCATGATGTCATCCAATTTGATTATGTATAACCAACCAATACACAATAGCAATCTTCATCAAGAGTAACAATATATTAAGAGAAGTTGGATCCAAATATGAAAATCAATACAAGTTACAAAGGTTGCTTAAATTTGTACTTAAAATTTTTGTCAATAAGCATAACGCGGTAAGTCACCCAAATTCGACCCATAACCCGAAAAAACCGAAAAATGTAGAGGCTAACCCGAACCGAAACCACCCGAACCCGAAATCAACCAAACCGAAGTTACCCGAGTCTAAATTTAACCAGATAACCCGACCCGATTCGAACCGAACCGAATAGTGAATATATATAAATTGACCCGAACCGAACCGAACCGAATCGAACCGAACCCGAACCGAGTGACCGAATTGCCAGGTCTAGTTATAACTACTTATAAGTAGCGATGTCAATCTTGGTCGGATTCAAAATCTGATCCGGATATGACCCGCACAAAATTGAGTTCAGGACAAGATTCTTGACCCAAAAGAATTTTCGAGATGAGTTCGGGCTGAGTCACTAAACACGTTTTGAATTTGTATTGAATCCGCCAACCCAATATTTATAACCCGAAAATATAAAAATTATAAAACATGTTATATTAATGACTTAACTTAATTAGTGCTTAGTGACTAATTTATGACTAAATCAAACATTTGATCAATAACTTATGACTAATTAGTGTGTAGTAATTAAATAACATTTAAGGATTGTGTTTATTTTGGATAACCCAATATTAAATATAAAATAAAAACCTACAAGTCAACCGCTCCAGATTAAGATCAATGTAAAACATTTTTGAGTGGGATTGAGGTTGAGCTGACCCAAAACCCACTTTTGACACCCCTAATTTTATAAGTTATTTTTGTAGTATTGAAATTTGCCTATGCACAACAAAACAAAACATAGACAAAATTTCTAGCATGTCTTATATTGAAGAAAATGTTATTTAATCCCACTCAAAATCAGGCTAATGACCTTTCATCATCATACTTTTCTGATTTTTTCTCATCCTACTTTTTTACTTGATAACTGTTTTGCTCTAGAATGCCAACTCTCCCGTTTTTTCTCCCTCCCATTCATCTGCCACACAGATGTTTTCTTCTTCCGTCACTTCACAACGCAAAAGTCTAGCATGTGAGTCTTCTTTGAATTTTTTCTGTTTCATTAAGTTATGTGTGTTGTGTTGTTTACAAGTAAAAACGTAGAGAGCCTCCATACAGGTGATACAAAATAGAAGAATGAATATGCAAGGAGCTTGAGTTTGGGCTGAGATATATTTCTATTTTAGTCTTCACTTCCTTTCTCACTGGGCGCATGCCCGTTTTGTTTAGTTTCTTCAATAAAGCTGTTACAGATCTGCTGAGATAGGGTGTTGAGAATCCAGGTCATCACCCACCATGAGATCAGCTTTGCACCAGACTTGTGATTCTCGGTGTTTGTTGCTGTAACTGCTAAAAGATGGTTCCATCAAGTTGTTTTGAAACCAAAATGAGATGAGATGATCACGATCCCTAGTTCAAACTCCATACATATACAGTGCAAACAAATAGTTCGTACCGGTGGGGCGCCAATATAGTCTTAACGGAAATAACAATCAAGAAATCCAGGACAAAGCTGCCACTTCATTTGCTATTTACTAAATTCCATGGCTACGGTCAAGAAAATAGTGCAATTCCTCTTTCACAAGGGGCTGACATTCTCCATTTTAATTCTCTACCACCCCGAATCTCAAGGGTCCATTCTTTTCTCTCTCCATTTCATCAAACTTTGGCATAGATATATAAGGCTTATCCCAGAACTAGATCATCGGGGAGGAGAGAAGGAGAGAAGACCGCCTCTTGACGAAATCGAAATCCCGAATTTTGGCAGTGCAAGAAGGTTTCTCCCCGGCTCCTCCCCCCTTCCTTACTGCCGCAAATTCCACCTTGATTGAGTTGAACCACCGTCTCCTCCTGGCATCCTTTTCTTCTCAATTCATTAAGCTTAAGCATTGAACATATAAAAATAAAAATAAAAACATCGAGTTCTATTGATTTTGAATAATCTTTGTTTTGTGTTGTTGCTGATTATTTTAATCCCATCTCTCGACATGATCTAATTGTCGTGCCCGCTGAGTGGACAAATGTCCTGAAGCAGTTCTCCACCGCACCCGCCGCAACATTCCCTCCTCTGTTTCTTACAATTTCTTCTGTTCCATCATTCTCAAATTACAATTTCTCGTAATCCGTTCTACTGATACCTTCAGTTCCGGTTTTCCGGTTCCTGGGTATCACAACAACTCTGACCAGTAAGGGGAGACATTTGGAAGGGGAGACATTTGAAGACGGATTTGAAAATTCTTACACCTTCAAGGTGGCTTTAAAAGGTAACAGTTTTCCTTCCTCTTACTTGGTCTTTCACATTGCTTTATTTATATCCTCTTTGGGTTTTGATGTTTTCCTTATTGCGACTGGTATAGTTATGTTATGTCTCCATCAACTTACTCTTTCAAGACCCACTACCATTATTAAATCAGTTAAAACTTTAGAGTTATCATACTGTTTCTTTCTGTTATCTTTGTCTGTATGTTTGTTTTGATTGAACCTAGAAGACACACAATTTATACTCTGATCATATGAGATGTATATACTATCAAAAGTGTGTTTTGTTTGACCCAACCAATTCTTGTGTCAATCTGGTCATCTCTCGAGGCCTGCATTTTCAGAACGTAGTTAGTGAGCTTCCACAAAACTATTTTACTGTCATATTCTCATCTTCCTGCTCACTACTGGGTCTAATTACATATATCCCCATTCATTTAACAATCATGGGTTTTGCTATGACAGTTAAGACTCAAGCAGGCCGGCAAAAGCTAGCTAACATACTACATACGTGGGAGAAGGAACACCCACATCATCATCAATCGTCAAACAATTTAGTAATATCTGTTCCATAGAAAATCCGGACTACGATTTAGTAGTATAATTGCTAATGGATTACAATACCCAATTATATTTGAGGAAGAAGAACAAATTGAACGGTCAAGGTGAACACTGTCGAGATCAGCACAGATTGGCATATTCTTTGACCTTGTCACCTCCACAGCCGCAGACACCAAGAGGTCCCATGGAGTTCTTGTCCAGATCATGGAGTCTGAATGGTGATGAAACCTCTTCCCCAGCTTTTGTGACCAACAACAATTGGACTAGTCAGACTCTAACCATGACCACCAATTCTGTAAGTCATTAACTACTTCTCCCTTCTGTTCCCCCAAGCCTAGATACCTTTTTTTTTCAATGAAAAACTCATCCACCACCAATATTCTCTGTTTTCTCAATTCTATCTTCTTTGAAAAAAAGATGAAGATTACAGGTTCATCCAGCTTCAAAAAAACAGCAGGAGGTATAGGGAAATGGTTTCAGAACAATAGAGAGTTATCTAGCTGTGGATCTATGAAGAGGAAGGACAAAGCAAGGGCTGAGAATGCCCATATGCACGCCGCCCTCTGTGTTGCTGGTTTGGCTTCTGCCTTGGCTGCTGCTGCCTCAGCTGAGAACTCCATTTCTGCCTCGGGTATGGGGATAGACCCGGAATTGACACGAGCTGTGGTTTCCGCTACCGAGCTGTTGGCGTCTCACTGCACTGAGATGGCAGAACAAGCTGGTGTTGATTATGAACGTGTGGCGTCTGTGGTTAGCTCCGCAATGGACATCAAGAGCGCTGGAGATCTCATGACACTCACGGCCTCAGCTGCTACTGGTAAATTGATGGGTCCATCTTTTTTGTTCAGATGAGAAGTTAGTGTATACATATGATCCAACACAGACAAATTTTGCGTACGAGAGAAATAACTACTACTGTTACTAGTTCTATTTGCCAAATTAATGGCTGTTTGCACGAAGTTTGCACGAAGTAGTTCTCTAGGTTTGTGGGTCTTAATCCCTCCTACGTATGTGAACTCACCACCTTTTTTTTCCGTTGAATCAGCTTTAAGAGCTGAAGCAGCACTTAGATCGAGGTTACCCAAAGAAGGGAAGAGGAATGCTACAATACTACCATATGACAAGAGTTTGGAAGACATTCAATCTGTTGATGCTTTCCTGGGCAAAGTGGAGGATCTAAGGCCACGTTTTGTTGGTGAGCTATTGCAACATACGAGAAAAGGTAATCATGTAGTCTGTAGTAAGCAAATGACTTTGTCCAATAATGTTGAGATTAATAGTTTGATCATCTCAAAAAATTGAGCCACTTCTTCGTGTAGAACAACTATGAATGAATGCCCAATTTTTTACTACGAATTTGAGACGTACTCTCTAATCTGAGATTCATGAATCAATTCTGAGCACTCAATTTGAAAACCTATCCAGGAGCATTGAGGTGGAGGCGTGTGACGGTATACATCAACAAGAAGTCTCAGGTGGGAGATTATGTTATGCTTTTTTTTTCCTCTCCCAACTATGGTGCACAACAATAAAACTTTTCCCCTTAACCCTGACATATTTCTCCCTACAGGTGATGATTAAATTGAAAAGCAAACATGTCGGTGGCACATTATCTAAGAAGGATAAATGTAAGCATCTTAGTTAGCCTTCTCTTTGTTTAGTTTGGAACTGACTATTGATCCGCTTGATCATTTAAATGCCAGCACATCAGGTGTGGGGCACAAGTTGTGCCTTAATGTCTCATATTTCCCTTTCTTCTTCTCAGAACTTGCCTTCTAAAACAATTTAAACATGGAATTATTTGTCTGGACAGGTCTAGTTTATGGGGTCAGCGATTTGGTCTCAGAATGGCCGTCCCGAAACAAGGAACGAGAAGAAGTAGAATGCTATTTTGGGATGAAGACAGCCCAGGGTTTTCTAGAGTTCAAGTGCAAGGACAAGATCCAAAAGAAACAATGGGTCGAAGGAGTGCAAAGTCTCCTTTGTCAAATTGGCAGTGCAGAACCCATAGTCAACAAGTCCTTTTAGGCATCTGATTTGGTCCATAACGCTAACATGTACTTGATGCCAGAAAATTAAAAGAGATCTGTGGCTTTTTTTCTCTCAAATTTTCCTTGTGTAGGGTGGTTCACTAGACAGGAACAGAGAATTTCACATGTGATGCAAGTACCAATCAGTTCATGACTTCTTTAAACTGACATGGACGTCCCTTTTCTTCTACATGTATCTCAGAGATAAATACAAAAAACAGTAGATATTTCACCAGAAAGCAAACAAGCCACTATTAGCAAGGAGAGCAATATCGGAAAGCAAGCATTTCTCATTATATATTAGTGAGTATAACAAACAAATGATCATTTTCAGTCAGTTTCAATCAGAATTTTAGAGCAGACAAAAATTGAACTACCCTTATAAGTGATGGTGAACCAATCTGGAGAGACAGTTGAACTAAAAGACAACAGTTCTGTTCACTTCATAAGGCAGAACTCTTAACTCACAATAGGACTTAATTGCAGTTGCTAGGCATTGCTTCTCAAGGTTCTCAGACTTTTGCACAAAAACTCTGTAAGTCATCTCGGTGAGATACTCTCTCGACCTGCAAGCACATACAAAACAGCAGGAAATGTGTTCTATTAACAATCTGTAGTGCACGACTCATGATACTAGAAACCATGTCCGTTTGGCAGTGGTTGTTCCCTCCAGCTAAAGGATGAGAAGACCATCCCACAGACCACTCAATAGATTAACCATGTAATAGTCCACAGTTAAAACTAAAAGCCTTGCAAGGATTGGTATAACAAACAAAGATGATTGAAGAACTTGATACCATCTGTTCAATAATAGGTCCTGCATCAAGTTCCTCGGTCACAAAATGACTTGTAGCACCTATCAATTTCACACCAGCATCAAATGCCTGCCAACAAAGCAGCTTGCAAGTTAGAGATATATTATATCAACTTAGAGAAAGAAAAGTAATAGTGCATATTAAATCTGCATATAATATAACCAAATCAACCTGTCTAGAAGGATTTCCACCCTTAAAAGATGGTAGAAGACCATGATGAATGTTAATGATGTCCTTCCCATAACTTCTCAAAAACTCTCCCGATAATATCTGAAAATTACAACAATAATTAGTTGACATTTCCTATGAACATGCTAACTGTGGGCATTAGTGGATTACGAATATCTATAACTCCAGTACCCTTCTGGGTTGTGGCGCAATCTGAGATTCTTTCAACAAGAGCAACACACATTACTCAGCAGGGAGAAAGAGAGAAGTGCAAGGAATCAGAAAAACAACAATATTCAACATATAGCCCAAACAAGTGAAAATTAATTTTTTGCTGAGCATTTTTTAAGGTCCACTATTACCTGCATATACTGGCAAGAACTAGAAAATCGGAATTCTGAACCAATTCCAAAATCTCTGCCTCCCTTTTATTACTAGAGGAAGTCTTCAAAAAGTGATACGGGATTCCATTTCTTTCAAGAAACCGCATTACATGAGTATTTTCACCCCTATCATGATTACTGTTGAAAAAAAAAATCAATGATGCTATTGAACATCACCAGTACAATTAAAGGAAAAGCATAGTAAATATAAAGTTTCTTGATTAAATAACCTGATCACACAAGTTATGTCCACCGGCAGTCTTCCATCTTGCCATCTATGTAACAGGTCCACTAGGCAATGTTCCTACAGTAATGTGATATGAACATCAGTGTGTATCAGAGGCCATCCTTAATCTTTCAGTTGTTTCGAAAAAAACAATGTGAAATAGCAATTAGAAATGCCCGTGTAAGCATGAAACAGAACCTGCTTTGAAACAAGAACGGCAATCTGAGGCTTAGGGTCCATACTAGGCACACGAACTGCCGACTTCATAGCGCTGAACATGCTTGAAATTTCAAGGAAATCTTTATCGATTTGTTCCCGTGGCCATTGAGAAGGATCAAAGATAAATTCACTGACAAGATAGACAAAAGAAAAGATGGGCTCATTATTTTACCAACAAAAACCTCCATTCAGACAGGGAAAACAATTGGTGCCCTTCTTTTGCAGGACATTAATTAGAATAGCTCAAAAACTCAACCAAAAATATTCATCATGACAACGAAAGAACTATACAAAGGACGACAAGCAGTAAAGAGACTACGAGACGCGTACATTGTACGCACATAGGCTGAGATAATCACCAAAAGAGCAGCTACAAGAGGACCTATAGTTTGGCCCCATGATTCTGGGGCTTATCCATATTTACTATTGTAAGAGAGTATATGAACTGGAATTTCAGAGTATAATTCTTGTCTCTTCCTCATTGAGATGGCACTTAAAAAGCTCATGTTACGCAACCTACCGAGAAGGTTATCTGCCAAGTGGCCAAAGTCTAAAATTTCATCAGTCTTTATGAAATTTCAGAGCTAGAAGTTGATGTAAAACAGAATTTAGCTGGAAACGAGAGGGTACCTTCTGGAGTAGAAAACGTGATTGCTTTTAGGAACGAAAACGTCGGCCCTAAGGATGTTGCCTCCTTTCGAAGCTATACATTCCGATAACTTTGCCACAATCCCACTGAATCCTACCTCCAATTTATAATTAGACAAATTCGCCGCCATTTTCAGGAAAAAAATGTACCTCAAAAAACAGTTATTATCCACGAAGCGTATCGGAACTGAAGAATATGAAGGAGAGCGAGAGCGCTCACAGGGCAGTGGAAGACGTGAATTCCCTGGATGACTGTGGGAAGGGTGCTAGTGGAATATGCGAGATGTGCATCGGCATTCCTTGAGAGTTTAAAGGATTTCAGGGACCTCTCAGCAGTCGTTCGACAAGTGTGGTAGTGTTCTCCCGCTACCCTGCGGAGGATTTTGTTCATGCTGTCACCTTCTTCCCTCCAAACGACGGCCAATATCCCCGGTGTTAAAATGGTGCGATGCGGGGTGGTGGTCTGGTAGTTGGGTTGGCCATTATATTTGTGGCTGTGGCCGAGAGACGGGCGGTTGTTTTCTTCCCAGTAAAACGGTGCGTCACGAGTTCAAAAAGGAATTGGCGTTGAACGACGCCGTATCAGGTCGTCAATCTAAACAGTCAAAATTACACTTATCGGGTGCCCGTTTCCCATAACCGGCCAAAAAAATTGAATCTCTTCCTAGTTCGGAGGTCGTCAACACCTCCTCCCATCTCTGCCTTTGTTCGATATTTGGGATCTCCCGCTTTAGTTGATTCTTCAACAATGACGGTAGAACTCTCTCCTTCTCTTCTACCTGCCGTAGTTTTTGTCAGTCGCTCCTCTTTAGAAACTGTTAGATCTCCCGAAATATCAGAGGTTACGATGGAATTTCTATTAGTTTCGCTAAAGCTATAAATTGTTTTGATCTTGCAGTTGGACAGAGCAATAGTTGAGGTCGGGCCTCCCAGTCCGCTCAGATACCTACTCGGAGCGACCGTGATGATGATCGGAGTCGTCTTGCCAGTCGGATATATGGTTTCGCAACCTACGCGTGCCTTCATCTTCTTCTTATTCCAAACAGACGTAGGTGTGCTTTACATATTTATAGTTATCGGCACAATTGATTTAATTTTCCTGGGAAAGTGTCGTCTCTTCTATTTGATCGTACTGCTCAGAATTGGATGTAGTTTAAATGATCGACATTTGCCTGATTTGGTGAACTGGTTAGCGCTGGGCTTGGGTTGCATTAGGATTGATGATTAAACTCTTGTCTCTTTTTTACTTGACTTCAGGAACAAGGTGCTGATTTAGAGAGAAGAAATTTTAGTTGTAGAAGCTGAGCGATTCAAATGGCGGCTGTAGGATGATATAAGTTTGGTATGTACATTTAATGCCGTTGAAAAAGCACTTATCATGTCGATGGATTGAGACTTCAAGTAAAAGATTTTGCTATACCAAAATGATATGCTTATTATTCCGATTCCACCGTTTGTTTGCTTTTTTGCTCTTGATATTAGCAGTATGCCCTTGTGTATTTGTGAATTCGTCTGCTGCTTAAAGTTGTAACTATTTTGGATAATACAACCTCGTTGATGTTTACTTAATCAGCTATCTCATTTTAGCAAGATTTGGTTAATTAACCGTGTTGAAGCTGTTCAGTGTTGAGAATTACTTTGGGAAAATTAAAGGGTCCAGTGTGTGCTGCGATTTTGGTTTTTGCATTCTTCAGCAGAACTTGAGTATCGAGAAGGAAGAACGTTGAACCTTTGTTTGATCTGAACACAGTGATTTCTTTATGGTATGCTGAATTCCTCAAATTATAGGGGGATTATCTTTTATTATAGTGGAGGAAAGTTATTCATTTCCAGGAAAATGAATCAGTTTGCTGTCTTGTGATGCTCATAAGGTATATGGGTTTGAGAAGGTGGCAACAATAACACATTTTGGCTGAATGTAGTCAGTTAATAGGGTGTGGTGGTTTGCTTTCCCTTGGTTAGTTGAGTCATATGGGTTATTTCTCATAATTTAGATTGGAAGTGTTTCACTTTGAAGTGCGGGACTATTACTAAAAGGGAATTGGAAAGGCAAGTTCACTAGTGTAGTTGTTTTTTTGATAAATATTCACTAGTGTAGTTGTAGATCTGAGTTCTCAGTACAGGTCATTTTTTATTTTCTGACGATTTATCTTGGCCCTGAAAAAACCCAGAGATGTTTGCAGAGTCCTGGAACTGATTAGATTGCACCCCTGTTTTTGAGGTAAGTCATTTTACTCAAGAGGAATATTGACACTTCCATCTTCTAGGGAAAAAGAGAAGCTCCATCAGAAGTTTAACTTATTATTATCCAACCATATTATCAGTGTCAATATCTAGAAATACGATGAGAACAGCAAGGCAACTTGTATTTTTTACTGGAAAAAGAGGAAGCTTGCGTGGGATCCGGCAGTGATGCTGGGAGTAGATCACGCTGAAGTCTAATGGTGATTAGATATTAATATTGGTAGAATCAGAAGTGTGTATAATCTAGTTTTGGGGAAATTTAAACCCTTGAAAAGGTCTTAAAAGATGAATTGTTCCTATCAGATAAGGTTTATGCTCTATCCTTGTCTGATTGTGTGCTCCATTCTTGTATGACAACTAAAATAAAATGTTTGAGATTCCTTTCTGCTAACGGTTAGCATTCCTTTGTCATGCTGAAAGTGGAGAATAAAAGATAGCTATAATTTTAAAAATGATTTGCGAACTGAGGATAATGATCAATGAGATACTATCTATGTTTGTGCTTAAGAAATTGTTTAAAGCTATTACGCAAGATCTAACTGATAAATTTTGTTATATGCTTGATAAATCTATTGATGTTTTAAAAAAAAGGGTACAAATAACTATTTGTCTATGGCATATTGATTGCAAGGGAAAGGAAGTTATATTGTTAGTAGTACTATTGTTTTATCATTTAAAGTATTAGCTGCGGTGAAGCCTTTGGTTATGGAACATTATTCGAGTATATCTACCGCTTGTGGTCAATGTTATAATAGAGCTTGCAATGTGGTTGCGAGTCTGGTAGTTTGAATGTCTCTGTGTCAATTATTTTGTTCACCAGCTACTCAACTACTGCTAACACTTTTTGCTAAAAGAACCATAGATTGTGTATGCTTCTTTGATTTCCTTGAATTTTTGTTGAGCGTTGAGTTTTTGTAAGAGAAAGATATCTTGAAGGAAGGCAAGTTGAAAAAATGTCAAAGCATTAAGAGAAGATGAACTTGAAACCGGAAAAACTCACTCAAGAGATTGGCTTGAGTAGACCTGGGGATACTTATTAAACGTCTCACTACAAGTGTTATTTTTCTGTAACTAGATATTAAAATATGTGTTGTTTTTCAAACTTGTAAGTATTGGCTTAGAAGATCAATAAAGTAATAACAATGAGCCTTGATTTAATCTTCTTAAACAATAGTTCCAAGTTCGAACAGACTTTTAACTATATCCGGATAATGTATGCTTCATTTAGCAACAACATCAAGTGTTGGGTGTAATCAATGTCAAAAAAATTGGCATAAAGAGGATTAGGAATTTTTCAAGGATTAAACTTTTTGAACCATAAACTTGCAACTCATATTGCTAGCCCTACATGATTTTGATCCTTGAATTTTTGAAATACTCAATGAACGATTCATAATAAAAAGTTCTAGTGTATTGTATATTTTAAGTCATTAGGTAATAGTATCACCAATGTGCACCATTCAAAACAACCTTTCTTTTTAAAAGAACAAACAAATGTTATACATGAGACATCACTAGGTTCATCACCCAATATAACAACTCATCACAAAAATCTTACTTAGTAGTAAAGCAACATTTTCTTTAGCACACATGTAAGTCATATTAAAAGCTCAAGAAAAATTAAATAAAGTGTTTGGTTTTCATCATAACCATAAAAGCTAACCTTTGGCATAAAATTAAAAACCTCCCTCCGTCCTGAATTGACCGTCCGATTATTATTGGGACATGTTGTTTGACTTTAATATTTAACATATAAGATAATAATATTAAATTTCGCATATGATTCCTTACATGATAAACTATATATTAAAAATTTAGTTTTATAAAATTATTTTATCTTATATGCTTAATATTGAAGTGGAAAAACGTGCCATAAAGCAAATAGGACAGTCAATTCAGGACGGAGGGAGTAGCATTTATTTGGAAAAAACAAGCTTTACACATCATCTTTGTCTAGTTTAATTGCTTGTAAGTGCTTGAGTTGAATAAAATGAAGGGGGTTAGAAAAACGAATAATCGGAAAAGGAACCGGAAATTGAAAAGAATTTTGTTAATTTTCTATCAATTTGGTGGTAAAAGATTCAATCTTCTGAAAGGAGTAGAGGATTCAATTTCTTGCTTCGATTGAACTTCTTGCAACTACGCATCGAGTCAGCACATATTGAGCTCGTTTGGGGAATAGCTTCTAGCAGCAGACAACTTCTCAATTTCTAAAATCAGCAGGCTTCCACCAAACACCAAAACCAGTAGCTGACAGCTTCTGCAAAATCATCAGCAGGCAGCTTCTCAATTTTCAGCAGCAGGACCTAACAATTGTCTCTGCTTTTTAAAACCATCAGCAGACGTTCCACCAAACACTAAAACTAACAGCTGACAGCTTCTGCAAAACCATCAGTAGACAACTTTTCAATTTCCAACAGCAGGACCCAACAGCAGCCCTCAGCAGCTGTCCCCAAAACGAACCCATTAAACGAAAATAGCCTGTAGACGTCTGAGACGCCTCAATCAGAAAGGCGAAGGTAATTTGCTGGCAAATGGCTTTCTATCATACGTGCAAGGGTTCCAATGTTCGCCAAAGTCTACCCACTTCGGTGCTAGCAAGGAAATACTTCGGTGCTAGAAATAAAGTGTGGCTAAGGTAACAACCACGGCATCGATGGGCTCCCCATTGACCTTGATGTCTACGTACATCATGCCTTTTCCATGCACTGTGCGGGTGTGCGCTGATCATCAGCCTATCTGTCAACAATCAATTCAGCAAAGTGGCCTAAGATTGTGCACATGTAATAACATTTTTTATAGTTACGGTAGTAGTAAGTAAGTTTCGAACCCAGGACCTTTGATTCTAGGATACCACTCCTCTACAAACAAGCCACGAGAGCTTGACATGTTTACATATATAAATAGAGTCTCATTGCTTAAAGTCTCGTTTACACTTTCGTCCTAGAGTCTTGTAGTCAGGCTACTTTGTGTAACAACAAGAGTATACCTGAGTCTACCCCAACCGATCCTACACAAGTTAAATAGGTGTTGAATAATTTAACCCTTTCTAAATTCAGTAAAATGCCTAAACAAATGAAAAAGATTTTTCTATTTTCTTTACTTATTCTAAAAACAAACACAAGATTTGTTCTCTTCTTGGCATAAACGTGACATATTTGATGACATAAATGTAGCATAAAGGGGGTGGTTCCGGCATGAGTCTTGCACTATCCTTCAATAACATATTGTCACGTATAAAACAATCAGACCAAACAGCTGCAAAAAAGACATGTTGAACAGAAGTCTTCTGTAATTCTAAACTCATGCCGGCCAAAGAAAGACTCACAAGTAAGGAGGAACTACAGTAGGACATCTGAATTATATTATGTTGACTTCACCTCCCCTGTTGCTTCTCCCAGAAATAGCTTATTGTCACCGCATTCAGTGTCGGACTGGTGATGGGATACAGAAACATAGTCGATCCAAAGCTGCAAGGTCTTAAGAAATCAATGGAAGAACAACGTCATTTTACACAGTAAGGCGTTAGGATTATTCTGGTAAACAAACCTTGAAAACCCCGCGTTTTTGTTAGATAGCTTCACAATTGACTCAAAGAGACTATATATAGTTCTCGTCGAGACCTATATTGCCGATGCAGTATGATGGGCTTCAAGAAAAAACACCCTTTAAAAAACTAGAAAGAGCATACTCTTAATTGAATAAAAACACTAAATGATCTATAAGATCTAATACAGACAGGATAAGAGCATACAGAGACAAGATTGGAGAAGAAAATCACTACAGCGGGTTTTAGAGCTTTCTTCTTTTATTTCTCAATTGGCTCATATACAATTACATTAAATAATTTTATGTACATACGCAGCCTTGCCTAGCACAGGGAAACCAGAAGAACCGGAAGATTTTGTTACAGTAACATAGTTGTACAAATAATAGTTACATTCTGTTATTGATTGTAACAGATTATGTTAGTTGTGCTTAGGTGGACAAGAGTGCCAGTTGGATATTACATTCTGTTATACTGCTTACGATGGTAGGAGCTACATATATGTGTAATTGACATTCATTGGAATAACAAGAATCCAAATACAACTTCTTCGTTCTCTCTGTTTAAACTGGTTACTTCTCTGATCTTGCCTGGTCGTATTTCCTCCTTCAAGATGATTTGCGAGGTTAGTGTGGAATGGTTGTTTGATGAACATCAGTTCCAGTTATGTCTTTTACTCCCTAATCCTTCTTCTACTCTTCCTCCGCGTCTCAATCTACATCAAAGGTATCAGAGCTTGGCGAACCTGTGACTCCATGGCTGAAACCAAGAACAGTCAGCTTATAAGAGAAGCGATGAAGTAACTTGAAGCTTCGATCAATCCTCAAATCCAAGCTTTGTTTGTAGAGCAGAATGCGAAGATAGACAAAAGCATAGCAAACCTATTCGAAGCTTTACGGCTACATACGTCGGCAATCTCAGACCGTCTCTCTCCAGAATCAGAGAGAAGTTCCGGCGACAATACAACTCACAAGAGCTCGTACTCTGGAGTGACGCGTCTAGCAAAACTAGACTTCCCTTGATTCAACGGCGACAACATAAAGGAATGTCTCTGCAAGATCGAGCAGTTTTTTGTGATCGATCATACTCTCGAATAAATGAAGGTGGGGCTTGGATCCATTCACTTTGATTCCTAGGCGGCAACGTTGCACAAGGCGATTGCGCAAGCAGAGGGTCATCAAGCTGCAATCCGTGATTGAAATTCGTATAAAGAACTTCTCAAAGAACGTTTCGGCGAGATTCTCGACGATCCTGAAATACCTCGGACTTAAATATGATGATTAAATTATTCTAATATATTATTTTAGGGCCTAATAGTTCCTAAAGAATATTGGTGAAGAAAGTAAAACCTAAAGAAAAGAGAAAACGCGAAAAGCACAAAACGTAAAAATGAATGTTACACGACCATAGGAGGCATATGACCTCGACTAGGGTCCTAGATGGATTTATAGGGCTTAATTAAGCCTAAATAATATGTGGGAAAAATTCCCGAAGAAAACGGATCCATATAGTGGATGAAAAACGCAAACGAAGGCCTAATGCACGTTTTTCGAGAAAACTCAAAAATGTGACTTTAAGTGGTTAAATGGACTCGTAAAAATTATAGTTGATCATATAACTTTAATTAAATATTAATGAAGGTTTAAGAACCATTAAAATTAAAGAAACGAGAAAAATCTAGAAAACGAGCTCGGTTAGTGAATAGTGTCAAACCGAGAAACTTAACGAGCGTTTCTTGCGAAAAGACAAAAACGCCCCTCCCTCACTAATTATAGGGGGTCAGTTTTTATGAGTGTTTCAGCACTCTCCTCTCACAATTAATAAGTTAGCTTATTAGTTAAATGAAGACTAAAGTC
Source organism: Limonium bicolor (assembly GCA_023374045.1). NCBI lineage: Eukaryota > Viridiplantae > Streptophyta > Magnoliopsida > Caryophyllales > Plumbaginaceae > Limonium > Limonium bicolor. The sequence goes on from CM041777.1 coordinate 12,523,599, forward strand.
AAAAGCAAAAAGCAAAAAATAAAAAGGTGGAAAGTAAATAAAATACTTTACCTTCCCCCTCTCTCTTCACTTTCTTTCCTTCCCAACTGAGCTCCCCTCCTATCTCTGCCATTTTTCTCCCCCTTCTTATTCTTCTTGAAATATTTTGAGCTCCTTCAATGGCAGCCCTCCTTTCCAAGCTTGCCCAAGTTGCTACACAACCAAATCAAAAACAAATTGCATATCCTTCTTAGTTGGAGCAAGGGCTATCTTTCCCTCTTTCAAAATCTCAAATGGTTGAAGTTGACTTCCATGGGTATAGCCCATTTGAGGAGGAAAGTCCATTTTCTTGAGCTAAAGCACTTTCTCTTTGATTCAAGGTAAGAAAAATATCAAAAACTTCTCGTTTTCCCCACTTCCTTACCTAGCCGATTTTTGGCCCCTCATGATGCCTTGATTTCTTTCTTGGTTTGAGCATTGGTTCAAGTCTCCAATGGTGGTTGGAACTCCCCTTTTGACTCATAGTCAAGAATCCACCCTAGAGCTTCAAAGGTAATGCCCTAAATTTGTGTGCTTTAAGCCTCTTCTTGAATTCTAGGGCTATTTCATGAGTCTAAGTGTTTTTACTTAGTCCCATTCCCTCATTGAATATTGGTTTAGAAATTGGCAAGTGATTTTCCCCTTGGCCGATTTTGAGTCAAGAGAAATGGAGAAGTAAAAAGAGAACATCAAGATTAAGGTAAATAAACTACCTTGGTGTCATCCTTGATTGCTTTAGAATATTGGGGTGGGTAATTAAAAGAATGAACCAAAATTGAGTTAGGAATGTGTTTGGTAGTTAGAAGAGAGAATGGTGAATTGTTGTGTGATTTAAGGGCTTAAGAGCCAAGCAATTTATGATTTATGCATTATATTGTGTTTGGTGAATTGTGGATGAGATTTGGATGAATCGTCGTATGTGACGTAAGTACCTGAGCGGAAGCTAGTAACAGCGGATGCCATGTAAATCAATGCTGCATAACTAATAAGAACTTGGTACGCTTCAAGCGACCATTATGTACAAATGATATGGAGACAACCAGAATTCTGAGTTAGACTCAGTGAAAACGGAAGGTAAGTGATAGTAAGTAGACTGGGCAGTAAAGCCAGTAGTCTGTACCGTGTGACGAGGGAATCTCACGAATAAAGCAAGGTTCATTCCTATTACAATTGCATGCGGAACTGGAAGTATATCCCCAGAGGATCAGTTTGATAACCGAAGTAATAAGCCTTGGGACGATAGTACCCCATTACTAAATAACCAACCCGTACTAGATACGGGAGACTGGTAAACACAACAGTAAACATGGCGTAAGCCAGTGGAATAAAAAGCTAGAAAAACGAGACACAAAGAACGTGGGACATACTAACAATCAAAAAAAAAACAAATTCCATCGCAATAAAGGCGGATGAGACTTATAAATGTTATAAGGACCGATGCATAGAAGATGCAAGGTCATTGAAATGAAAGAGTAGTTGTACGGAGTCAAATAGTTAACCATGATGCAGGAGAAATAGTCATGAGTCAGTGACTAAAGAAGCACTGAATACCGAATGCAGGTATGGAATATACCTTGTATGTGAGAACAGCTGAGGGAGCACAACACGTTAGATAGTAGCTCGACCTCAACCGATAGTAAGTCGGAAAAACCAAGTGAATAATCACGAAGATACACGGATGTATATATAGTAAATTATTCGAGAACTGGATAGAAAATTTATAACTCATCGAATTCGCACACGGTAAGATATACCACGCGACGATTGAGAAATCGTTATTCCCAAGATAGAAGGGATAAATGGGAGATGTACAACACATCAAGCATAACAAAAGGGCTAACTAAGCCCTAAAGTTATCAGAGTGGCGTAGCAGAAGCTAGTAGGCCATGATTCAAAGTTGAATATACCTAGTGAATACGAGTAAAGGGAGAATTATCTATGTCTCAAAGCCTCACAGGCCAGAACCGAAACCGGTTATGAGTTAAACAAACTCCAATGAGAATTTTGGATTCAGGGACTAAACCGTCAATATGGTTAAGGTCTTCTGACCGGAACGCATTGTAAAATAAACCGCATGGAAGTTAAAATACTTCACGACGACGGAACGTCTTAAACCAATGTTAAGTAATAACATATGGTCGATTACGCGGGCGTAATCCCCTTTAAGGGGGGTAGAGCGCAAAAACGCTCGCTTAGCGAATGTTTACGCACAAGTGTACGTGAACGATGTTGTGCATAGCACAAAATAATTGTTACGATGTTGTGTATAACACAAAATACTTTGTTTTGATGATTGGTGCGTATATTACATAAACATATGTATTCATTCATAGTTTAATTATGGTAATTGCGCACAGAAGATGCGAATACCATTGTTATAAGTGGTGTATGAATACAAGTGTATGGGAGTAGAGAAACTCTCGGGGAACTAAAACCCCGATATTATATGTCTATTTGAGACAAATATAGTGATGTGTATTGTGATTTTGATAGAAAAACAAAATATACATACATATATATAGTATTGTGATGTATGAATCGGTAGGAACCGATGAGGAACTTAGTGAGAATAGGATTCCCTAGGTAAGTTGACTAGAGGCAAATTGAGAATAATTGATGGACAGAGTTACATCCTCTGGAGATGTATTGTTTTGTGATTATGACTAGAATGTTTTAAGGAAATAGAAAATGGAAGTAATTGAACTATTTGATGTGTGATTATGACTAGAAAGATTAAAAAGATAGAAAATGGTAATGTTTGAATTAGTTGCTTGTTTGAAATTGAAGTGAGAGGTGGAACTTGATTTGCATGCGAACAAGGGAAACTGAACACAAATGGGGTGGAAGAATAGTTCAACACTGATGCTGATCACATCAGGGTTGGATGACTCTTGAAGCTCCCTATAAGTGGTCACAAATAATCACGTTAAGAATAATGCAGTTAGCATAATTTGGATTTGGAGTTGTATTGCGTTTTCAAAAAGGATTTTCAATTGGTATTTTCAAAAAATTTTAAATGGTATTTTCAAATAAAGGATTGTCCTTCTACTTAACCTCGTAAAGAGTATTTTGTATTACTTGCTCACGAGCTGAGGACGTATGAGCCTTTGTCTTCGGACCGGTGACATGAGAAGTATATGTTAAAATGTATGTGATGGTTTTGAATCTTCCAAAGGGCCGGGGACCAGGAAGTGTCCATTGCGACCGGTACCTGCGGAATCACAGTATATGTACTCGACGTGGGACTCGAGGACTGTGATGTCCTGTAGTCTTTAGGCCGAGCCCATGAAGAGATGTAAAAGGTATTTTCGATTGCTATACATGCTAAGACATGTTGTGTGGTATGTGTAATAAACATTATCCAGACCTATGAGTCGAAGGTTGTTATGTTATCCGGACCATGAGTCCAAAAGTTTACATCCGGTGTATGTTGATGTGAGAGTTATGTTGTAAAGTAATCCCTGTATTCTAATTAAATGATGCATGGGAATTGTGGAACTTTGAGGACAAAGTTCTTTTAAGGGGGGGTAGATTGAAATACCCCAAACCTTAATGTGTTAATTAATTATGTGAATATGATTTATAAGGCTAATTAATTCCTTAGGAACATTGGTGAAGAAAGTAAAACCAAAAGAAAAAGGAAAACGCGTAAAAGTCACAAAATGTAAAAATGCGTATTTAATTATCTTAGGAGATATATAACCTTAACTAGGGTTATAAATGTAAATTTTATACCCTAATTACACACTAAGAACATGTGGGAAAAATTCCCGAAGAAAACGGATCCAAATAATGGGTTAAAACGCTACGGAGTCTTAAAGCGCGTTTTTCGAGAAAACCCGAAAACGCGACTTTAAATAGTCAAATGACCCCGTAAAATTATAGTTGATTATATAACTATAATTAAACATTAATGGGAGATTAAGAACCATTAAAATTAAAGAAACGGAAAAAAATCCAGAAAACGCCCCAGTTAGTGAATAGTGCCAAACGGGGACTTATGGATTGTTAATTACTAAATGACCAAAATGACCCTCACCCATTTTTGTAAAAATCTGAACTCCCCTTGTGTACCCACGTTTTATACTCCCCCTCTCTTATCTCTATTTCTACTTGTTGACAAAAGACAAAAGCAATAAAGTAAAAAGTGTAAAGTACAAGACTTACTTTTCTATTCTCTCTCTCCCATTCCTTTCTTTCTGTTACGATTTCCCCCCCTTCCCAGACTTCTTTCTTCTTCCTCTTTCAGCCATGGCGATTTTTACAGCCCTCCACCAAGCTCCTCTTCTTCTTCATTTTTCATGGTCTAAACAAAGTCAAAACAAAAAAAATTACACCATTGAACTCTCCTCATCTTGGAGAACATTTCCCTCCTTTCAAAATCTGAAAAATTCAACTTTCATTCCCATGGCTATAGCTCCATTTGAAGGCTAAAGGAGACCATTGGAAACCAAACCATCTCCTTGTTGGTTAAGGTAAGAAAGAAACTCAAAATCCCTCTTTTCTAGCCTTGCCTTGCAACAAAAAAAATTCCAACGTGTGAACTCCCTTCTTTCTCCCTTCCAGCCGGTTTTAAGCATTCAAGAAGGGCTGGAGCTTCCCTTGTTCAGTTGCCAAGATATTTCATTTTGAAATGAGAAGGTAATTCCCTCTTTAAACCTTTCCTTGTATTCTAGGGCTAAACCTAGAATTTAAGTACCCTCTTGATGCTTATTAGCTATTGGTGATTATTGGTTTAGTGTGTTGACAATGATAATGCCCATGACCAAAATCAAGAGAAGAGAAGAAGGAGGAGTAAAAGAGCAATTTATGGGCTTAAGGTAAGAAATCTACCTTAAGAACCATCTTAATGTTTTAAAAGTTTGGGTTGGGTAATTTAATTGAATGAATCAAAAATTGTGTTGGAAATGTGTTTAGTGAATATAAGAGGAAATTTTGTGATGATGCTTAATGTTTGGTGCTATGGTGAGTGGTGTTTTGAATTAAGGGCCTCGGAGCCAAATGGTTATGTTTAGTGCATTTGTGGTGTTGATGAGATTTGAATGATTCCTTGTGTGCTGGTAGGATCCTTATGGATGTGGCTAGTTGAATTGGTTAGGAAGTGAGGAATGATGCTTTGGGCAATGCTAATATTGTGGGGAGGTTATGGCAAAATTTGGTAGAAATTATGATGATTTTAGAGATGTCATGAGAGAGGAATGGCCAAGGGTTAACTAAGTGTTGTAAGAGGTTTATTTGGGTTAGATAAGCACCCTAGGATGTGGGTGTAAGGCTTGGATTAAGTGAGCAAAAATCTGTAGCACAAATGGGTGGAAAAGTCATGAAAGTTGCTAAATGATGAACTAGGGTGTTTGGTTTGTGAAACAATGAGTGAACTTGGGTATTGAGAGTGCAAAATACTAGGAATGAATGAGGTATGGTCAAAAGGTAGGGAGAAGGTTAAAGCTGTCATGGGATTGGTTTGATAGTGCACTGATGAGCAAAGTGTGAAGAGTGAAAATGTGGAATTGAAATTGTGGAATTAAGCAAGAATTGAGTGGTAAGTTTAATCAATGATTTGAGGAGTTTTTAAGTGTTTTTAAGGTGTTTTAACATGTAAAAAACATGTGGAAAGTTTAAGGAATGATTAGGGGTGAATTAGGGGTTGAAAACTACTCAAAAACTATAAAATTTGACAGTTCCAGGGTTGTCCGGGTTTGCAAATCGGTACACAAACCCGGACCACCTCAAAAACATGCCAGAAAGTGATCACAGGGGTTGGTCCGGGTTTATAACCCCGAACACAAACCCGTACCACATGTAAAAGTGGGCAGAAACTGATTTCCGGGATTGGTCCGGGTTTGTAACCCCGGACACAAACCCGGACCAATCTAAAAATTGTCCAGAATGTGTTTTTAAGTGTTGTTATGATGGGGAGTTGATTGGGGATGGTTTTAGGTGATGATTAGGCCTTGTTTGGTGACTTTTAAGGCCATTGGAAGTATAAACAAGTGTGAGAGTGAATGTGTAAGTTGTGAGCTTAAGATCACATAAGTAAGTTAAGGATAACGGGACAACGGGGTTAAGTATGGGAGTAATAGAAGTTTACATACCGTAAGATTTTGTTATTAATAGAAACATTTGAAATAATACCAGTTGTTCAGAAACTACCCGTGGAGCGTGACCATCGGGCTCCAAACACCCGGTACCAACCTCACCAATTACAACCATTACAATTAACTAAGTTACGGTCTGAACTTCGAGAAAACTTAACATTAACATAACAATAATAAAGTACATTCACTCTCCATAAGCCTAATCCCATCCCAATCACTCATGCTCTTCGTGGCCACCTGTAAATCAATTTATACCTGCAAGATGAAACCAAGCAGCCCACCCCGGGAGGGGTGAGTCAGTTCCCTGGAATGGAACTGGTACAATTCTCAAAAACAAACTTATAAAACATAACTCTTCAAAATAAACAGTAACATGAAAACAAACTCTTAAAAGTAAAACAGAGATAAAGCACTTCAAAACAATCAAGTTAAAGAGAAAAGAAAACAAGACAAAGATAGAGATAGAGAACTTCCAAAACAAGTCATCCACTTAAGTAGTCACACCACATAGTTAGTAAGCATCCATTGTTGATGTTAGAACCATTCCCGTTCGGAGTATAAAGACTCAGATAGTCACAAAGGACTAGGAATAATAAGATAGATCCAAGAACCAATAACTCAAGAATGGAATAATACCAATTGGGAGAGATGGCCCCCACCGCCAGATATAAATGTCCGTATGGACGAGGGATATACAGCCCCTGCTATCAGATTAAAAATGTCCTGATGGACGAGGGATATACAGCCCCCTGCTGTTAAATATCAATGCCCCTATTATGGGCGAGGGATATACAACCCCCTGCTGTTAAATATCAATGCCCCTATGGGCGAGGGATATACAGCCCCCTACTGTTACCATTAAAGACGCGCGCACGTCGAAACATCAAGAACCAGCTCATGGATGAAATGATATCCAGAGTCAAAAGAAGAATTACCAAAATTGACCTTTCCCGAATTCCCACCAGATCACTAACTACTCAGAGCAATACCAAAACACTCAGTCCTACAGAGTGCAGAAGCGTAAACCTAAGCAGTCAATGTCTAATGGAACAACCAAAAAGAAGGAACCAATACCCAAGTGAGTTTCACATTCAAGGCTCAGTTAGTCACACAAGCTGAGTTAGTCACACAACCATTTCCTTTTTAGAAATTCCTCTTAAAGTCAGTTAGTGTTTTTCGAAAATGTCTCATAAGTCAATCAGCAAAAGTAACGGAGTACGAGAAATCGTACAAAACATTCCATAAAGTCCAAAACACATCAAGCTGAGTACGAGAAATCGTACCTGGGTAACGCTGTAGCAGTTCTAGTCAACTTGCGCAAACAATCAACAATACTCTGAAGAATATTAAAGGTAGTCTATCATCAATCACTTGTAGCCTATGTTACGCTTAAATAAACTCCTTACTCTTATTCCAAAGTCTCAATTATCTTTGAAGCCCTCACTTAAATGTTATGTATAATCTTTGAGTTATCTGAGAACGTTGTATAGCCCAAGGTGGTAAGATCAAGGAATGTATTCGATTAACATTTGCTAATTGTCCACTCCTATCCACTTTATTCATACTTAACCACAATCCTCACATTCAAGACTTTTGAGACCTCTATATCATAAATGTGTTTATATTATATAATTAAATCTAAGAATTTCAATAATAATCTTAAGCTCAATACCTTTATTCTTAATTTAGAATAAACATTGTATTATGACCTACGATGGACTCATCTCATAATACTATACTACTATCCCACAATGTAAAGATTATGTATTCAAACAATATCTACTAGATAACCCGTTATGATTAAGTCTTTCCCTTAACTTAATTAAGATCTACATCTTGTATATTGGAATCATAGTGTTGTAGATACATTTTATTATAGCTTAGTTGAGCCACTAAACTCAATTATCATATCCTTAGTTCAGAATGACTTTTAATTACAACCATCTAGTAAACTTGTCATAAGATGTTAAATTGCTTCTCATCCTGAATAACTATACTATAGTTAACTTAGATTTAACGAATTAATCTTACATTATTATTCACAAGGTATATTATATGTTTATTATTACCTATACAATAAGGTGTTTGGTATAACCTTTTATGTATCCTTACCTACATTTAATTTCCTAAATGTTTTATTTTTACACACAATCTCTCTATAGACTATGCATAATCCTTTGTACTAAACTTCATTAAACTTAAGCCTTAAATACGTTTTAAATTGTTTTACAAAACCTAAGGTTTCCAAGGAATAACCTAATAAATAAATTTCCTTTATTGTATTTAGGATAGACAATATATCTACATAGAGTAGAATTTATCAAAGAATCAAATTCGGGTTCGTAAGGGAAATTGTTAATTATATAATAAGATAATCTACTATGAAAATTCCCATATTTTATATTCAAATAACCTAACATTATTCCCCTTTACCGTAAAGTATATCAATATAATATCTTATGTAACTTAGTTTTATCTAATAAAAGGTTCAAAGATTTTAAGTATCAAATTCCCATTTATAAACCTTCCTATAAATTCTCACTACTAAATACCTCACTTAATTGTAAACTCACATCCTGAATATTAGTAATAAATGTATTTTATATGGCTTATCGGATAATTATTTAGATAAATTTCCAAATCATCGTTTAATATAGAATATATCATAATCCTTTTAATGATTCTATCTTAAAACATTAAGTTATATTTCACTACCATAAATGTTAAGAAATAATTAAATCTAGACTTACTAATCCACCTCACACTTAGATGTAAATTATTTACTTATCTTATTATGGTTTATATATTAAGAACATCTAGATGTAAACGTATTACATTTGTTTATTATTAATTATAGAATAAGATCTATTTGTACAACATTTTATGAAAGCACAATTTTTCCTAAGTTTTAACGTATTAATTACTTAATCCCAATTTAAGATTTACATCCTGGTATTGACAAATAATACTATACATGTATTTCAATATGGTTATATATAAACCTTGGAAACTCAAAGGTAACTCTTAAGCCTAATACATAACTATAATTTAATACCACCTCCTATAATATTCTTTTATTGGTATTATGTAGGGGTTAGTTTAACTTATTAATTCCTTCGTATTATATTTCCTATAAGGTATTTAATTTTATTATGTTTACTGTGTATATATTTATATATACTAGGATTTACAAAAACATTATTTATGTAGTTTTATTGTATTTAATTATTTATATTAACTTTTACACACACCTACATCCAAAATATGGTTAATAAAATAAAGTATTTCCCTTAGTTTCAATTAAGTATATTAACTACCATATTATGTAATTAATATAAATGTAGATTAATTTAGCTCCTTGATTTAACCTAAGTTACTATTTTATTTCTTTTACATATATGTGTAAATATATATATATATATTCCTTAGTTTTAATTAAGAATATTAACTCCCATATAATATAATAAATAAAACGTAAAAAAAATAATTATATTCCTTGATTTATATAAGTTTCCACTTAAATATGTATATATACATATATGTAAATAATTTCACTTCTATTAAAAACTAATACCTAAACATTTATAAACTTACTGTTATAAAGTGTTAATTTAGTGTTCCATATTTTTCCCAGCTTAAAAGGTTTATTAACAAACATACTTTAATTTTTGGTTACATTAAAAACCATATATTATAAGTTATTCTTATGAAAAACTCATAACACAAATTTTTAAAACCATTTACCATTGCCCAAAAATTCCCAAACTTAGTATACAGTAACTATAACATTTTAGACATATTATAAAATTTTTATTTCATAAAAATATCTTTTAAAATTAGCCAAATAATTCCAGAAAACCGTAACTTGCAAAAATCATAACTTATGTTAAAAACTCCAAAACCTTATAATTTACATCAAAATAAACTAGATTTAATAAGGAATCTATGGTTACATTTCAAGTCAAAATACCTTCGGGAAGGTATTTAAATTAAGTCAACAATTTAGAGTTAAATTCTGAAACATTATAAACTTAAAACATCTTTATTATCCACGATCTAATCTTGGCCGTCCATTCCTTAAGTCCAGATCGGACGGATGCTGAAGCCCCAGTTCTTCATCGAATCCAAATCGAAGTCGAGTACTAAATCGACGATATCTCCCAATCTACAGAACGAAATCGAGTGATTCTGTTTCTATGGTTCCGAAATTAAATTACGGTTCTAATGAGACCAATTTCCCCAATTATAATGCAGTATTCACTGGTTTTCGATTCGATTTGGAGGTTAGGGTTCATGCGGGTTTCTGAATCTTAATTTGCCAAATTCTCTTAGTACAATGCATAATAATTGAAATTGACACATGGATTAGACCGGTATTGCAATTTCGATTAGCAACATAGGAATAATTTGAAGAAAAGCTCACCGGAATTGCACAAACGAGGAGATTCAATATCGGGTTCTGGAAAAATATTCGAACCTCGCCTGTTCGAGTAGCCAACTTCGAAGCACTATAAGTTTCAGTAAAGATCGAGTTAGGCTTTGTTCTTGGGCTTAATCTAAAGAAGAAACTTAGCTCTACACAATGATAGCAAGAACTAATCCTAACTCGCAACACACAGAAAGAAATCGAGGCTAGAAGTTACGAGTTTACCTTGCGTTTTCTGGAAAAAGTTCATGATTTTATGTGATGACAAATCTGAAACTTTAGACACCTCTCTTTCCAAACGGTTGGGAATTAGCTTTGGTCATCAACATGAAAGTTGTAGAGGGATTAGAGCTCTTCAAAACGAGCTAAGAACATGAAATTTGGATGAGTAACGAAGAAGTTATGGCTGATCGAATTTACCTGATTCGAAGAGAAAACTGGAATTGCAGTTTCAGTTTTTGCAGGGTGGCTACTTTGGCTCGATTTTCGGTTGATTCAGAATGAGTTAGGGTTTGTATGAGTTATTTTGTTTAGAGGGAATGTAGGAGAGACAAAGAAGAAGCAAAAGTAGCCGTCTACAGTTGCAAAGTTATGAGGGATGAAAAAGTGTTAAGAGAATGAAAGGGCAAAAACATCTGTTATTAATTGTTAGAATATACAACCAGAAATGACGTAGATTAAAGATGCCACAAGTAAGTTGATCAATAAAATTTTGACACGTGGCATCTTTCAAATTTTTTGATTCAAACTTCAATCTAGCATAACTTTGGCTAGGATGATCCGTTTTTGACGTTCTTTTATCGATCTTCATGGTTTTTCATAACCTATTTATTGGTATAGGTTACATGGTCTGGTTTGACCATTCTCAAAAAGTCAACCCTAGCAAGGCTTAATAAGCTTTAAGGTTTCTAGGATTTTATATTGATTTTTATGTTCCAAATCAATGCTCCCAATATTTCTAAAATCTTATAATATAATTGGAGTATCTAGGAATTTTCCCAAGATTTATTGACTTATAAATCTTGTTATTAAATTCATAATACTATATAATAATATATAATAATTAAATACTTAACTGTATTCTTTAGAGTAAATAGGAGGAATCCCCTAAAATAATTTCCATAATCCATATAATATAGTACTCATAATTCCATACAATAATTTAATATTCATAATTCCTTATACTAATTTAACATTCATAATTACATAGAATAATTTAATACTTGATAGTATTATTAAAGGTTTAATAAAAGAAATCCCCTAAATTAATTTAAATTATTTTAGGGGTATTTCAATTAGGTGAATGATATATGCATTTGGGCATGCTAGGATTATAGGTGAACTATGACGAAATTCTGCAGAAAACAAGTGGTTTAAGTGATGATTGGTAGTTGAAGAACCTAAGGTTGGTTAGGAGGAAAGTGGAGTGTAAATGTGTGAATTAAACTCATCAAAACTAGAGTATAGGAATTAGACAGATTTATGCAAAAATCTGTAGCAAAAGGAAGTGTTTGAGTATCTTGGAATGGCAAGAGATGAACTAAGTTAGGGGACTTTGAAAATAATGAGTGAGCTGGATAATATTGATGAAGATGCCTAAGAATGATTGGTATGGCCAAATGGTTGAGAGTAGAAGTGTAAACTGTCATGGGAGTGTTGTGATGCACTGGTGTGTAAAGTGCAGAATTTGAGAATGAAAATTGGGTGATTGATCAAGAAATGAGTAAAATAGTTTGACCAATGATTTAGGAAGGTTCAATGAGTGTTTAAGGTGTTGCAACATGTTTGGAAACATGTGGAAAGATTAGGAAAAGATTGGGTAAGAATTGAGGTTGGATTAGAGATTGAAAACTGTCAGATTTGATAATTACTGCTATGGTCGGGACTTAGGACCAGGAACAAGTCCCGGACCACACCTAAAAATGCCCCGAGAGGAATTTCTGCAACTGGTCTGGGACCTAAGACCAGGACCAAGTCCCGGACCAGCCTTATTTTTCAGCCGAGAGTTTTGTCTAGCATTGGTCCGGGACTTAGGGGCCGGACCAAGTCCTGGACTGCTAAGAGAGATTTTAGTAGGTATTAAATACAAAATTATGTAGAAAATTAAACTAAGATACGGGGAAATCACGAATGTGCCGGGCTTATCATACCCGGCACCAAGTACGGCATAAAATAAATATAAAGGAAACCTACTCAATCTACTACGGGTAGCAAACAAAACCCGGTCAAAAGTAGCAGGGAAGCAAATTAAGACCAAGTAAGTCAAACCCTAGGGACTTGAATACAAAATTAGTCCTAGCCTTGGTAATACTAAATAAGGAGGGAAAAAGGTGTATAAGTGTAAATTAAGAAAACTTCCTAAACCTAATCTAAAATGGTATTTACAATGACCCGCCCCTATTCGAATGGTCAACGTCATAAAAACACTAATGATCATCAAAGAAAAGAATAAATCAAGAATTTAGCCAACTTCTGAGACTGCCGGATATTATGCCGGACAAGATGCGCACGACAAAGACAAGAACCTTGAATGTGTCGGACGTGTTGTACCCGGCATGCCATCCGACATGCTCAAAATGTCAAATTACTCTTCAGTTCGAAGTCGAACTAAGTACTCCCAAATCATTATCGAAAACTAACATATCTAGGTAATCAACGAAACGAAAAGGGGAGAATAACATGGTTAATTCTAAATCTTAAACTTCATCCTTTAAGTTATAAAAGACAAATAGAAAGACCACTTGGAATTCCTCAACCTTTCTGCCTTACAAAGGTCAGAATTGAAGTACTTGGAAGAAGAAGCAACTTCATTCCTAATTGCAATAACCACAAAATTCCAAGTTGACTTATATTTTTTATTGAATAAACATTGTGTGTTTACAAAGAGAACCACTTCAAATCAGTACCACTAAGGATTCTAATGCATCCTCTACTTCAAAATAAAAGAGAAACAATCAAGGGGGAAAGGAAAATGGTCTTAGCCTTAACCTGATGACAATTTCTTCTTCTCTTGATAAATGATGCAAGATCTTCCTCCAGCAGCACTTCGGGACATTTTTGAGGATTTTCAGAGTGTAACAGTATATATGAGATGATCCCCAGAAATGCAACATTCGGTCTCCTTTTATAGGCACCAAAAAGACTTGTGCCGGATGTCTTGTCGGGTCTGTGTGATCCGGCATGTGTATTAAAAACGTGCGTGAACTGCAACCGTCGAAACCGCCAGGGCGCGAAAAGTCACTTATGCCGGACCGATTATATCTGGCACCGTACCCGGCATCGAGTATTTAGATAACGGTAAATAACCGATATCTTTTGGTGAACAGACGTAACTTTTGATTATGCCGGATACAAGCTACCCGGTACCATGCCCGGCCTTTACTCCTTTAACTTTGCTTTTGTGCCGTGCATGAGGGATTCGGCTTCACATCCGACAATACTTAGTTCCTGATGTAGAATTTCTCTCCTTGCACAGAAAACACACAAAACATAAGACTGAACATATAAATCATTTTACATACAAAATAATGCAAATACTGCCTATTCTAACCGTAATTTAACTAATATTATTACAGATCTAGCTTATAAAATATGATAAGTCTACGGCTTATCATGGACCACCCCTAAAATTGAACCGAGAGTGTTTAAAGGCTTTAAATGATGAGGAATTGAATGGTAATGGTGTAGATGATGATTAGGACTTCTTTGGTGACATGTAAAGGTCATTAGAATGATTGAACAGTGTGAGATTGAATATGTAAGTGAGAACTAAAGATCACATGAGTGAAGTTAAGAGTAACGGGACAACGGGGTAAATACGGGCACATGAGTCGTTTAAATATCGTATTACCATAATGTTAATAGAAACACTCGAAATGTTTTTAGAGATTCGAGAACTATTTTAGGAGCGTGAGACAACACGCGAGAGTAAACCCTTGGTGAACGGTATGGTTTTCTTGCAACTTGTGTCCTACCGAGTTTCACTCGGCTTGTGTGTGCCGACCTAACAAGATAAAAACACGAAAATGTTATTGCATTTGATATATATACCTTGATGCATGTTGTATGTGCTAACAATCCTTGTTTGATTGTGTGGTCTAACTTAGTGTTGTAGCTCGGCTCGTACATGAGTAACGTTTGGTTAGTGACTCGTAGAAAGAGTCGTCCCACAAATAATGTAAATGTGGAAAACACATAAGAATTATAAACTAGAGAACAATGTTAGTTCAAGAGTCATGAACTCACTCGAATGTGAAAGAGTTATACGGGACTAGTAAATTCCCTTTAACGGTTAGAGAACCGAAACGAAACAACCCACAAAATGATTAACAGTGGGAAGAAAAATAAGGAATCTCTAGTAAGAGAATAATAACCGTTCAAACAACTGAACTCGCCTAAGAAAGTAAGGCATGCAGGATTTATTGAAATCCCTTATAAAGTTTAGTTGACCTCATATATGAGGATCCGACCCAGTATGAGAAATGACCGAATGTATAAGTATTCGAAAAGTTGGGGCAACCCTTAAATCTGAGAATACAAGAACTTGAGAAAATTCCCTAAGTTATTAGATGACATCGAGAGTGATGCTTCTAGACTAATATACATAAATATGTTACGACTCCAATGACAGGAGTGATTGGGAATGTGAGAAGTCCGAGAGAGATACAGACGTATTTGAATAAAAGAGGAACTAAGAGAGTAGTTTCGGTTGCTAGTTGAACCTTCCCACCATGCTAGACCCGGTGTAGGGTCGAAACCGGGGAAGTAAGATTAGAACTTGAAAGCCCAGTGGTGAGTCTGTGAATGTGTCTGCCTGGAGGTCATGTGTATTGACTTAAGAATTATTCGAGAGAGGATAATTAAGAAAGTAAGATTGAGACCTGTAGTGTCTATAGAACTAAGAGAACAAGTAAAGTATCCGAAGAGAATGGATAAGATATTGAACAATGAGAAAGGGGCGTTAGTGAGGTAGAACCCTCATGGCCTAAAGAGCATGATAAGTAGACTAACTAACTTAATGTGTTAGTTTTGTGATTGATTCCTATACTTGATATAATGCGAGCATGTTGTATGTTTATTGCACTTCATGTTATGATTTAAATAAAATCAATCACTTGCTTAGACGAGAACTAGTTGGGTGTGACCCGGTAGTAGTGGGTTGCACGGCTACCATACCAGCAAAGGTGCTGAGCCCCTTTGGGGCCACCCATTCTATTTCAGGTACAATGAAGACGATTACCGTTCGAGAGTAGGACGGGGATTGCGGTTAAGCATGGGTAGCTGATTTAGATGTAATTGTAAATATTTGTATTGTAAGACTGTAATTGTTATCAGCAATGGATTGTAGTAGACTCGGTATAGATTTGAATTGAGGATTGTATTATGTGACTCGGATTAGTAATAATGAGAATTGTATTTGGGTAAGTAATCGGAATTCCGGTCCATCAGACCGTTACTGTATTTGAGTTAGGCCTTGTTAGTCACGTGGGTGGCTAACGGTATTGTTTCACCCACCGTAGTTTTGGAATTGTCCGCTGCGATTGTAATGATGAACGAGGCGATTATGTATTAGTGACGAGATTAGCGGTAGGGGTGTTACAAATCCAATTGCAGAGCTCAAATCACTTCAAGAAACCAGTGGAATTATAGAATACCACAACCGATTTGAGCTGATTCACACTCGACTTACCCTACCAGAAGAATACCTAGTCAGTGCTTACTTAGCGGGATTACGCACCGATACGTAAATGCACGTGCGGAGTTTGGTCCTCAATTCATCAGACAGTGTTTTCTGCTAGCACGCTTGTATGAGAAAGCACATCCAAGAAGATCGAATTTCTTGAGTTGGCAAGCAACCATGGACTCAATTTCTACGATGAATGGGAAGAGGTTATTACCCGCTCCCAAAGACGCTAACAATCACCATGAATCCAAGGAAGAAGAAGGAATAACTTGCTCCTGGGAAGTTTTTAACTTCAGAGCAAATGAATGAAAGAAGAGCCAAAGGGTTGTGCTATTATTGCGATGAGCAATATACGCCTGGGCATCATCCTAAGCATAAAAAAACTCAGCTGTATTTGTTGGAGTGCGACGATGATGAAGACCTGGAACCTGATATCGAGATGGAGGGAATTGGAGGATAAGGTTTGCAAATTTCAATTAATGCCCTGGCGGGGACATCTGATTATAGAACAATGAGAGTCAGAGGCATTCACAATAATCAGCCTCTCTTCATCTTAATCGATTCAGGAAGCACTCACAATTTCTTGGATGCAGCGGTGGCCAAGAGATTGGGTTGCAAAATTCATCCAGTTGGTAATATAAAGTATCGGTAGCTGATGGCAACACCTTACCAATTACCGGAAAAGTAGAGAGTTTTTCTTGGAGTTTTCAGGGTACTGATTTCCAAGCAGAATTCATGATAATTCCTCTTGGTTGCTGTGATATGGTACTTGGAATTCAATGGCTTTAGACATTAGGTGCCAATAAGTGGGACTTTAAGAATTTGGTGATGAAGTTCAAATAGGGGAAAAGGAAGCTAATCCTTAATGGCATCAAGGCTGGGTCTGTTCGTGAAGTTAAAGCCAAGAAACTGGATAGGTAGTCTGAGGAAGATATTCAATTATCCATGTATGTGTACAAACAGATTGTCCTGCTCTTGAGAGATTAAACTCTTTTCATCAGCACTATCTCAAAAGACACCAGCTATCGATGAGTTATTACATGAATATAGAGACATATTCCAAGAGCCCGCCTCACTGCCACCATTTCGTCAAAGACACAACCATTCAATCCCTCTTATTTCTGGTGCTAGTCCAGTCAACCTTCGACCCTACAGATATTCAATTCAACAGAAGAATGTGATCGACAGTATAATCAAGGACATGTTGTCTCAAGGCACCATACAACATAGTTTGAGTTCCTATGCTCTTCCCAGTGGTTCTGGTGAAAAAGAAAGACGGAACATGGCGTTTGTGCGTTGATTACAGGAAGCTCAACTCTATAACAGTCAAAGATAGATTTCCAATTCCTCTCATCAATGATCTTAAGGATGAACTTGGGGGATCTTGCATCTATTCTAAGATAGATTTGCGTGTTGGCTATCATCAAGTCCGCATGGCAACCGAAGATATCCACAAAGCTGCTTTCAAAACTCATTCGGGTCATTTTGAATACCTTGTTATGCCATTCGGACTCAAAAACGCACCAACAACATCCCAGGGGATGGTGAATTCAGTATTCAGTGATTTCCTTCGTAAGTTCGTCTTAATTTTTTTGATGACATACTCATTTACAATTCCTCTCTGGATACTCACATTGAGCATTTGAGGTTGGTCTTTGACAAAATGCGACAACATCACCTATTTGCAAAGGAAAGCAAGTGTGCATTTGCGGTGGATAAGGTTGAATACTTGGGTCATTATATTTCTAAGCAGGGAATCTCTACTGACCCAAAGAAGGTACAAGCTGTTCGTGACTGGCCAATCCCTAAATCTCTCAAGCAATTGAGGGGATTTCTAGGTCTAGCTGGATACTACCGTCGATTCGTCAAGAATTTCAGTACAATTGCTAGACCTCTAACACTCTTAACAAAGAAAAATGCCTTCCTGTGGTCAGAAGAAGCTACGTTAGCTTTCAACAGCTCAAACAAGCCTTGTGTGAAGCGCCTGTACTTGCATTGCCGCAATTCAACAGTTGTTCGTGGAATGAGCAAGGGGTGACAATTTTCACCCAACCGAATACCCGATCCAAAATCGGCCCAAGAATTACAGGTTTGGGTTGAGATTTTAGACCCATTTTATTTTGGGTCGGTTGGGAATGGGTTACAAGTTCTAATCTGAACTCGACCTGACCCATTATCAATATTTTATTGAAGAAAAATATTTAAAAACTATCAGTTATAAATATTAAAAAACATTATTTCTTTGCCCATCCAACAATTCTGATATATAGTTTTTCAAGATCGTTAACATTTTTTTTAATATAGATCAAGTTAGGGTAATGAAAAATTTGTAACTCGATTATTTTAGAGCTGGGTCTATAGATTCTTAAACGGGTTGGGTGGTTGACCTCAATTCTACCCATCAACCTGTATAGCCACCCCTTGACCCTGTTGCTTGAGAATGGTATTTTACGATGAAACACATTTAGAAATGTCTTGAGAGATGATAGAAAGTGTAATAAAAAAGTTGAACATTAAAAAAAGGGATGTTTATGGTGTAAAATGAGTTTTTAAATTTTCTTGTATTTGTTTTTTTACCATTTTATTAAATCGTATTTATTTTTTACATAATCAAATAAATATTTTTCTAATTCTAAATTATTGTATTATTAATATATTATGTTATATATTTATTGATTATGCTAATAAAAACAAACATTTGTTAATCATTTTAAAAAAAATTCAAGAATAAAATCTACATGAACACCAGCTAATAAATCTTTTGAAAATATGATAAATAATCAAAATTATTTTTTGATTTTTTTTTTGTAAAACTTGCAAAATCTATAAGAACAATGGGCCGCACGCGTGTTACAACTTACACCGATGTATTCAACGAGTCTATCATATTGGTTCATAGACCCGGGTAATCATTGAAATTTCATACTGATGAGGAATTTCTAGTAAGCACGAGTCATCTACTCGCGTTAACTACGTGTCTACTGTTTGTACACACTAGAATTTGTAACAAGAATTTTGTAGGTGAACCTGCTGCACAGTTAAGCCACATGTTAACTTATTTTTAATCTTCCCTTGTTGATAGGAAAGTTGTCTTGGCTCCCTTCTATCATGGCATGAACAATTCTCAGTGCAGGATGCGTTAAGGTTTTTTTATTAAAAAAAGGGAAATTTCATGAAATGCCACCATTTTTAGCTAATTCATGAAATGCCACTAAAAAAATGAAAGTCACGAAATGCCACTATATTTTTTTAAAAGTCCATGAAATGTCACTATGTCATTGACCAGAAGTAAAAAAGACAAAAATACCCCTACTAGTCAATATAGTACTTTTAAAATTCACAATATGCCACTAAGTGTTAAAAAATCACTAAATTTCAAAAAAAAATCAAATACTATAAAAATATAGATAACTATAAAATTTATTTAAAAATTATAAAAAATATTAAAATATCATAACATATTAAAAAAAAGTAAATATTCTTAGATTTTTTTCAAAATCATTTAGTACCACAAAAAGAATATAGATTTTAAAGCACATAATTTATACTAATTTTCTACAAATTTATACACATATAGTACCATAATTTGTGACAATTTATTATGATAATTTATACGAATTAATTACAATAAATTTTCCTATACATTTTAAAATTATTTTTCTACCAATTTAAATTATTTATTTAAAATAGTTTTTTTAATTTTTTAATAAACATTTGGATAATTTTTATTTATATTCTATTTTGCAAATGACTTTATGACATAATATAATATATTTCGAATAAATAATTTAAATTGATAAAAAAAGAGATAATTTGAAAATGTATGGTGTAAGTTATGGTAATTAATTGGTACTAGTTATGGTGCCTAATTGGTAGAATTTTGACATAATTTGTACCAATTTTCTACCAATTAAGCACTATAACTAGTACCAATTAACTACCATAATTGTACCATACATTTACAAACTATTTTTTATAATTTAAATTATTTATTCAAAATAAATTATATTATCATAAAGTATCTGCAAATAGAATATAAATTTAAAAAATATTTTTCCAAATATTTAAAATTAATTAAATTGGTAGAAAAATTATTTTAAAATGTAGATTAAAATTATGGTAATTAATTGGTATAAATTATGGTAATTAATTGGTATAAGTTATGGTACTATATTGGTCTATATTTGTAGAAAATTTAGTATAAATTATATGTTTAACACTCTATATTCTTTTTTATGGTACTAAATAATTTTGAAAAAAATCTAAGAAATATTACTTTTTTCAATGTTTAATGAAATTTTAATATATTTTATATTTATTTTTATCTTTTTTATAATTTTTATAATATTTAAAATAATTTTTTAGTTTATCTATATTTTTATAGTATTTTGAATTTTTCGTGATTTTTAGTGATTTTTTAACACTTAGGGGCATATTGTGAACTTTAAAAGTACTTATTAACTAGTAGGGGTATTTTAGTCTTTTTTTCTTCTGGTCAATGACATAGTGGCATTTCATGGACTTTTGTAAAAATATAGTGGCATTTCGTGACTTTCTTTTTTTTTTAGCGACATTTCATGAATTAGCCAAAAATATAGTTGGATTCATGAAATTTCCCAAAAAAAAATATTGAATTTTCTCTATGTTAATATTTAGGGAAAATTACATCCCCACCCATGACATTTGGTGAAATCACACACCCCACCTATGAGCTTGGCAAAATTATTTTCCCTATTCATGTGGTTTCTTCCGTTTTACATCTGACAAGTTGGTTTTTTGTAATTTTCATTCAACTTAGAAGATGATTAAACGTTGTCCGAAATTTGATGAAACTTTACATGTGACCTGTAGGATTCAATGAAAACATGTTTAGAGTAAGTTTTTTATGGATTCTGGCTCAAGTTGGTTTTGTCTTATTTCGTTCAATTGAGGAGATGCTTAAGCATTGTCTAAAGTTGGTGAAACTTTACTTGGATGTTACTAAAGTGCATTTCGTGCATGTGTCAATCCAAAGTTTTTTAAGCTCACATGTGACCTGTAGGACTCAATGAAAACACATTCAGAGTCAGGCAAAATTATTTGTCATTGGACCAAAATACAACACTTTAGCATCGTCCATGTAAAGTTTCATCACTTTCAAACAGCGTTTGAACATCTCCTAAATTGACAAAAAAAACAATTTGTTCAGAAAATTAGAAAAGTTATAGGATGTAAAACGAAGAAATAAAGTATAACTATTTTAATAGTATGCATATTATATTTAATATAAATCCCATTTTGTATAGAATAATATATATAATTCAATATAGTAGTGTATTTTTATTACTTTTATTTTTATCATATATAAAATATAAACTATTAACATTTACAAGTCATATTGTCTTTGAAAAATGAGAAGCAAGAGCCTACTTTATTAGTTTTTAAGAGGTTAGAATTCTATATGTAGCTTTTATGGGGTCTATTTGTGATCTACTATTTGAACAGTTGTCAATGCAGAATAAGCAGGGAAAGAAAGATAATGACGGAACGACCCTGAAAACAACCGCAAACGCAGTCAAACGCTAACCGGAAGTCGAGACCATAAATATCCGAATTTCCCCGCGCGTCCAAGCACACAGGCATAGGTTTTACAGTTCTTGTCACTAACGTTAGAGCATTCGAACATAGCAATGGAAGACGATGGAGAGAAGTCCAGCTTCGTCATCGGCATGATCGAGAACAGAGCCAAAGAGGTCCCCGACTCTCTTCCTTTGGACCTCAATCTCTTTCTTCCTTTACTTACTTGCATTTATCTCTGCTGCACTGCTAATTATTATGAGCTTGCAAAATCGGTATCATGTTGATCACCTTGATAATATCAATAAGAGTTAAAACGGCTCGCAGCAGGTCCGCGTTTGGCGAATATGAAATTCAACCACTAGGACCTCACCATAATGCTATGAGTTTGGCTCAAGCAATTGTGTGATTCGCTTGAATTGACCTGCATTCACTAGTAGACCTAAATAACACGATTAGCTCGGATATTTTTATGATATGACTTTCCAAATTTAAATTTCTAGATACACAGGCTCTGTGAAGAGGATTGCTTATGTTGCCGTGCTATACTTAACCACGATTAAAAAAAATTCAGCACCACGATATGCACGTCAGATGTGTCCGATCGTCATTCTAGATTCTATTATATGATTGATGGAGTACATCTGTTACTTCAAGTCTTAATTGTGAGCTAACCGCTTACATTAATTTCTGATTGTCTGCTTGCGCAAGTTCCTGTTAGTTATATAGTACTTCTGTGTGATAGATTTAGGATCAAAATGTGCTACATCTTCACGGTGATTCAATCAGATAAGTATTAGATGTACTGATAGATGCCGTTTGTGGTTTCTTAATATATAGAATTTCATATCCTAGTTGCAGAAGGTATCAGATCTTACAGTTCCATCCGTAAAACCTTGAAATACATTATACCGACTGATTTCATCCACTCCGACAGGTTGGAGTTGCTGCCTTCGACATGAGATCTGCTTCACTGCATCTTTCACAATACATTGAGACTGCCAGTTCATATCAGAATACAAAAACTCTGCTTCATTTTTATGATCCTCTAGTCATCATTATTCCTCCTAATAAGATGCCGTCTGATAGCATGGTTGGAGTTTCAGCTGTAGTAGATAGATTTTACTCTGCTTCAAAGAAGGTGACTGACTAAATGACCAACGCCTTTACAATTCCCCCATTCTGCACCTAGTGGTATGTTAACCGATGCTAAGGCGTATCTGAACAACCAATCACTATTTTTCTACTTGCTCAGATCATAATGGCCCGTGGCTGCTTTGATGACACAAAGGTCGCACCAGATTTTTCCAACTTTCATAACTGTTCCTGATGATGTCTTTCATATAGATTCTGCTGGTGCCTTTTCTTGTTGAACAAGCTGATCGCTACCATATGATATATATCTCAGGGAGCTGTTTTGGTAAATAATTTGGCTGCAAAACAGCCATCAGCACTTGGCCTTGACACTTACTACAAGCAATACTACCTTTGCCTGGCAGCAGCTGCTGCTACGATCAAGTGGTACCTTTGGACTTGCCCTCTCTTGAGCTAGTAGTCATTAGACATAAAAGTTGCTTCCTGGTTGTAGGTGCTTCAGTTAGATTGAGTTTATTTTGTGCAATACTGACCAAATTTGATACATCGAGCGGATCTTATGCAGGATTGAAGGAGATAAAGGGGTGATAATCACAAGTCGTTCTTTGTCGGTATGTGTTCTCTTTGTACCCTCCATTTTCAGCCTAAAGAGGAAGCGGTATTGCTACCTTCCCCTTCTGCTCAATCTCCCATTGTTTCATTGTCAATATTGGTTGTGCTGGGGATATCTGGAGAGACAAAGTGATGAGAGAGAAAGAGGTGCGGGAGGGGAAAACAGCTTGCCTTGTCACTAGTCTGAGGATAGATATTTGGTGATGGATATGAATTAAAATTGTAGATGCCACTCGCTGGCAATTTATGCACAAACAACAAGGTCATTGTCTTCAGTGGAGTGATAAGTTTAGAAAAATCTGCCAACATATTGTACCAGGCCATCATGCTTTAGATCTTAATAATTTCTTTCTTTCAGGTCACATTCAATGGATCATTTGACCATGTCAACATCGATGCTACAAGGTATGATATTATTAAATTATGTCTACTAACCTATTGAACAGATATATGGAACTGAAAACGTTATATTGTAATCGGGAGCTGACCCCTTAAAATTTATGGAAAGAAGATTTAGTGAACCATCAATAAGGGAAGAAAATTTTCAGTTAATCAGTATAGTATTACTAAATCTAACTTCTGTCACATTGTCACTTGGGTGGTTTACAACAGTGTCCAAAATCTGGAACTCATTGATCCATTGCATACCAATCTTCTGGGTACAAACAACAAAAAACGAAGTCTCTTCCACATGCTCAAGACAACAAGAACAATTGGAGGGTATGCTATCTAATATACTTTTAGGTTGAGGAAGCTTGAACTTAACCTTACGTGTTACTTGTTAATCATGTTTTAATTACCACCTATTGAGATGAGATCATGTTCTAATCTTACATCCTTTTGCTAATTTGACCCTTTATTCATCATGATACTGCCCTTATTGATTTCTATAGAAATGAGCAAATAGCTAAAGATTCAATAGCAGATGTCTGAGGGCGGTTCTAGCATAATAAGTGGTATACTAGCACAGAATCAAGTTTATGAGTATCTTCATAGTTTCTGACTACTAGGATAGACTCTTGTAATGCACAATGCTTTTTCTAAATGATCTGTGGAAGGCTGGATCAGTTGCAGCTGAGGTATCTTTATTTTTTTGCAACACTGACTACAGATCAACTTTTACTTTAATGCTGTTCAGAACCAGGCTTCTTCGGGCCAACCTTTGGCCTTTGAAAGACATTGAGACCATAGAGACTCGTTTGGATTGTTTGGTGAGCTTACTAGGACTTCACTGGAAAGGTTAGATAAAATTATTTTGGCCTAGAAATAGAGAAGACCACGGGTAACCATCATTGTTCTAGCATTTTTTTATCTGTTGATCATTTTCACTGAAGATGTGCTATCCATTAAAGGGTAGTAACCGGTTGACAATACATTGGTGTTATTGGGAACCCTGCAGACTTGCAGAGAGGTCCTGAACTCTCTTAGTAAATACAAATTTTTTCCTTCTTCCGTTCCTCTTTTTGTTACAGAGCATGTAAGGTAATAGAACAATTGATCTGTCATGTTTACTTTTAGGATGAGCTGATGAGCAATGAGCAGCTATTCTTTGGGCTTTCTGAGGTTCTACGTAAATTCCCAAAAGAAACTGGTGAGTGGAATTGCAAAATAAAGCAGAATGATAATGTGCACATTAAATACCGTGATATTGCTGTGTGCAGATAGGGTACTCTGTCACTTCTGTTACAAGCCAAGGAATGTTACGAATCAGAATTTGTCTGCGGACTGTGGTAAAAGGAGCCAGATAGTGATATCGAGTATCATTCTCCTGAAAACTGCTTTAGATGCTCTACCTTTGCTTTCCAAGGTACATGAGAACACTTTCTAGCAACCTACAAAGACGTCAGTACAACTCATCTAGAATGGAGTTTGGATGGCTATCATATTGCAGGTGCTGAAGGAAGCTAAATGTTCTCTTCTTAGAAACGTATTCACAACCATATGCGAAAATGAAAAGTATAATTTGATCAAGGAAAGGTATGATACTTCTTTTGGTTAATCTTTGAATATCCTTTGTAAAGTTGTTTCAATCTTAAGTTGAAAGCCAAAGCAAACAATTTGAGAGCTTACAATTGTACCCTGCGGTTAAGAGATCACTAATTTTGGTATATTAGATTTATATTATAGAGTTTGTAGCTCCCTTTATATGACTAACGCTACAACCAGGGACTAGGTAACGAATTCCAAGATGTTCTAAAGGAAGGTAATCCCTTAAAAGGTTTGGTATAGTGTTATGTATCCTGAAGAAAATAGCGGCATGTTCCCTTTTGCCAGAGCCTCTCCACCTAAGACCATATATAGGATCATTTAGACCGCAAAAGGTCCTCTTGGATTCATTTGGTGTCCTTAGGGAGAATGCCTCAAGTGTCCCTACGCGCCAGTGACCAGAAAGAAAGTTCCGCATCCTCTTTCAATGAAGAACGATGACTTTATCCTTGCACTAGGATTTATTTTGAAGGGCAAGCATTTGGAAAAGTCTTCAATAATTCAGGAAGACTTTAGGAGTCCAACGGCATTAATATTACTACGTACCTAAAGAAAGGGTTAGGATTGCCCTTCTTTAGCAGCATCATTGCTAAGCCTTATTCATCTTCCAGGATTCTGGAAGTGATAGATGATGATGTCGCACATGCACGTGTCCCCTTTGTTGCCCGGACTCAGCAATGCTTTGCTCTAAAGGCAGGAATAGATGGACTTCTAGACATCGCACGAAGGACGTTTTGTGACACAAGTGAAGGCACGTTACCCTGAGTCTATGGAAGCTGCGATGTTGAACTAAGATATATCTCCTGGACTGATTGATTCTATTCTATTATCTGGCTAGCTATACATAATCTTGCTACAAAGTATAGAGAAGAGTACGGACTTCCAAATTTGAAGCTTCCGTTCAACAATAGACAGGGTTTCTACTTTAGCATTCCTAAGAAGGATGTGCAAGGAAAACTTCCCAACAAGTTTATTCAGGTTGTGTAAAAAGAGTCCGGTCTAAACGTCCTTATGTGAATGTTTAATGATTTTTCTGACATACCCATGAGCAAATGTGTAGGTTGTGAAGCACGGTAACAACTTGCACTGCTCAACAATGGAGCTAGCTTCTGTAAGTGAGTTTTTTTAGTACGTGTGTAAATGCATGGGAACCCTTTCTTTTGATTTTGCATTTCTTCCCTAGCATTAATCTTATAATTACGGTTCCTTCCAGCTGAACGTCAGAAACAAGTCTGCAGCGGCAGAATGCTATTTCCGCACAGAACTCTGCCTGGAAGGTTATTGTTAATAAATGAATATCATATACCCTTCATTTATCTATTCTAAAATCTGCATGACTGCATGAGTGATGGAGTCTTGATCCACAATCTTGTTGCTTACGGGAACTAACCATGCAGCTCTAAATGATGCCATACGGGAGCATGTTTCTGCACTGACATTGCTTGCTGAGGTCCTGTGCCTTTTAGACATGATTGTCAATTCATTCGCTCACATGATCTCCACACAACCTGTTGGTCGGTATACGAGACCAGAGTTTACAGGTAAAATATGGTCGTTAATAACATTATATACCTGCCATTGGCCAGAAAGATCTTATGGATGATCGGTCGTTCTGTTGAATCGTCAGATAGTGGCCCTCTTGCGATTGATGCTGGAAGACATCCCATTCTAGAGACGGTGCACAATGATTATGTTGTATGTGTCCATTTATTATCATTACTCCTTCGTTAATTAATATTTATCATTTTATGAGGTGATTTTTATTTAAAAATATGTCATTCTAGTTTTTTGACACACTTTTTTCTACTTTTAACTCTACTATTCAATACAAAAGTAATTATTATCTAAATGGAAAAATAAAAAGTAGGGTACATACCTCATTTTTCTACTTTCCTTAATAAGTGCGCAAGTTCCTAAAATAACAGATGGAGTATTTAATAATCCTACTAATTATTGTTGATTATATAGTCAGTCAGTCTGATGAAGTTGATTCGTTCTGCAGCCGAACAGCATTTTTCTGTCTGAGGCATCTAATATGCTGATTGTTACTGGTCCGAATATGTAAGTTAAGTGTCATGTCTTTCCCTGGCAATGCAAGAGACTTTAAGTTTCAGTTCTCCATTCTTCTATATTATATGTTTTGGGCCGTTGCTGAAGTGAACATGTTTGACTTTCATTAGGAGCGGAAAGAGCACCTACCTTCAGCAAGTTTGCCTTATCGTCATCCTAGCTCAGATAGGTTGCTACATACCTGCTCAATTCACAACTATAAGAGTGGTTGATAAAATATTCACCCGGATGGGATCAGTGGACAATCTTGAGTCAAACTCCAGCACTGTATGGTTTGCATACTTCTTTTGTAACCTACCATCCTTTGTTTGAGCTTTAGTTTGATCTGTATTTGATATTTGAATAGTGTGCTCTATCAGATCCAGACTGTAATCTTATTGACAAAACACGTTCGGTGCAAGATATTATCATGACTTTCGGTGCAAAACACTTTCTATGAGATCCATCGAGTTTTTACTTTCCTTCAACCTTCAACTCACTGATTATTTAATTCTTTTATTTGTATCCACCCAGTTCATGACAGAGATGCGAGAAACAGCTTTTATCATGCAGAACGTTACTCAAAGGTAATTATCTATCCGAGTCAGTCTCTTGATTTGTCTTGCTGGTGGATCTCTTTCTCTCCATTTGCTCACATCTTCGTGATGTGTAGAAGTCTGATGGTGATTGATGAACTTGGGAGAGCTACATCTTCACGTGATGGATTTGCAATTGCTTGGAGTTGCTGCGAGCAGCTACTATCACTCAAAGCGTAATCTCCTCAACAGTTACATAAGTTTCTTATATGAGCGCTCAGGATACGATTATACTGTAGGCCCATAAGCAGAAATCCAACACTGAATTGGAGAATTGTCTATTGAGTTGAGTTGTGAACGGAGAGAGATTATCCATCATTACTACTTTATTTGTATCTTTCAGGTACACCATTTTCGCAACTCACATGGAGAATCTGTCAGAACTAGCGACGCTGTACCCAAATGTGAAAATCCTTCATTTCATGTTGATGTAATGAACAATCATTTGGACTTCAAGGTGAGGATGGTCAGATCTGGTTTATAGAAAATAATACTAACACTATATGTGAGTCATCTGATCTTACAGGAAAGGGTTTTGGTTTTTTCCCAGTTTGAACTGAAAGATGGGATCCGACAAGTTCCCCACTACGGGCTTCTACTAGCTGGAGTGTCTGGACTACCAAGCTCAGTGATTGAGACAGCTAAAACAATCACTTATAAAATTACAGAGAAGGTACGTACAGCCTTCGCAACAACAAGAAAATGCTGATTTTCTGCTATTTAACGCATAACATCTTTCAATCGGTTAGTGGTAGCAGTGCTTATCCAATTGAACACAAACATAATATGCTAAGGTTAATAAGCTTTTACAATGTTGATGATGTTCATGTCTGTGAGAATATACAGGAAACAAGGAGAGCAGAAGTGAGCGTAGCGCATATAACACACTACACGCAGTCTACCAAGTGGCTCAAAAGTTGCTGTGCTTGAAGTACTCCAACAAAGGTGAAGAATCAATCCGTGATTTATTGAGGTCTATTCAAGAAACTTGCAGAGATGCAAAATTATTCTGAAGTCCAAACACGATACGTGTTCAAAATTCTTGAGATTACGTTCTTCAAATTGTGATCTCGTACACTGGATCCTAGTTAACAAACCGACATGCCAACTGCAAATATAAAGTGCTTGTCATCAAATGAAACATGTTTCCCTTTCATCCAAATTGTAAAAGCTTGACAAATCGACCAAGTCTTCACAAACTCTAGTCCCGTCTGCACTACTTCAATAAGAACACCAAAATAAAACAAAACCTCTTCCATACAGAGTGATAATATAATTCGTCGTCCAAAACAGGGAAATGATATGATAATAAGACTGACATGACAAAACCAAAAACATGGGATTTAACGGTAACGGCGAAGAGATAGTGAGTTGTTCCTCTTCCAGGTAGCTCGTCGAGATGGGCGGTTCTTGTGATGGGTATGTCCCTTTCCACGGAGACCCCTGTATTTCTTTCCCGCAGAAGTAAGACCTCTAAGTTCTCTGTGCTTGTGGACGGGGTTGCAGATCCAGTTAATCCTTGGGTCATTCCTGATTGAAGTGTGGGCTGGGTCAATCAGGATAACTTCAAAATACTTGTATGTTGAGTCCTGCGAACAGAAGAATAAAAGATTGAACACAATGTGAATCACAGTTTTACCAAAGAAAACGGACAAACCTGTTTAAGAAGGCACGCACATCTCCTGGTAATTAAATCTGATGAAACTATAAATCTCTACAAACTCTCGTTCAAACACAAAGCTCAGCATATGAAAACTTGAATTTGTTCCGGTTAGTTACCTCGTTGATCCAGTAGGAGTTAAGAACCCTG
>CM041777.1:12554024-12663504 GCA_023374045.1 Limonium bicolor
CCTCTACTTCCCATGTAGCCTCTTCCGCCCATGATTTGACCATAAGACCTTGACCATGCGGATGGACTTCAATCGGGTCTCTCTGGTCTTAGTATCCGTCACTCTAATGGGATACTCCTCACAGGATAGGTTCTTGAAATACCCCGTAATTAAAAATAGTGATTAATTAGGCTAATAAGTAATTTAGATGTTTAATTATGTCTAAATAATCATGAGGGGAGAAATCCCGAAGAAAACGGATCCTTAAAACGGATTAAAAACACAAACGAACCTTAAGCGCGTTTTTCGAGGAAATCGGGAAAACGTGACTTTAAGCGGGTCAAATAGACTCGTAATTATTTTGGTCAACCAAATAGTCATTAATAAACATTAGTGAAGGTCTAGAGCCAATAAAATCAATTAAACGAGAAAATAGTAAAAACTGTAAAAAATGGGAACTTGTGGGGTGAGAGCGTAAGTAAACTAAACTAATGTGTCCACTATTGCAAATAAAATTTCAAAACCCATAAGACGGCTGTGTGTGAGCCGATTTCCTTTCCCCCTCACACTCCCTTAATTGTTCCTTATATGCAAAAGACAAAACAAATAAAAAGCAAAAATAACAACTTACTTATTCACTTTCTCTTCTACTCCCTCATTTCCCCATGCTAACTAATAAGACGGCTGTGTGTGAGCCGATTTCCTTTCCCCCATGCTACGTACTGCACCCCCTCTCTTCTCTGAATTTCTTTCTTCTCCAATGGCCCAACAATGGCGATTTGGAAGAACCACACAACCTTCCACTTCTTTCCTCTTGTTAACTACCATTGAAATCCTCTCATCAAGGAGAACACCTCTCTCTTTCCCAAATTCGAAAACAAGCAACTTCATCTCCATGGGTGTTCTTGGTTGTAACACCCCGTCCAAAGCCAATCGTGGTTATCGCAAAACTTAACACTTAAACGAATTCGTCGCAGCGGAAATAACAAACACTGGGACCTTGCCACGGTCTGATCGTAGAATATACCGGCGTTATCGATTTACAACACTTATCTAAAATAAACAACCGACCAAAACACCACCAACCATAACACCACCAACCAACCGAGTTTAAGTATCTAAGTCATAGCCACAAACTTACATCAGTTTCAATATAAACAGACGGGAGCACAGGCGCAACCCGTGTTCAAAATAAACAACCCATCCTAAGTCTAACTGTTCCTACTCTCGTGAGTGAATTCATGGGCCTCTTACCTGCAAGTGCAAAAACAGCCCCCAAAGGGGGTCAGCACGAATGCTGGTACTCCCTCTCATGGCCTCCAAGCTAACAGGGCTATGACGACTAATTGTCGATAGCATGGAAATTGATTAAGTACACAAGCATGATATGAAGTGCTATTGAAATACACCAAACCTTGATATGTTGTTAAACATTTAAAATATGGTATGTAAAGGCTAAAAAGTGCCTTAGAAACATCAGTGGACAATTTAAACCATAGTAAAATGTAATAAAACAATAAGATACAGTTTGAGCAAAAAACATGCTCTAAGCTAGGAGTGAACTTGGTTAGGACCCCAAAGAGCCTACCAAGACTTAATAATATTCAATTATGATTTAATAAGGCTAATTAAGCCCTTAGGAAACTTTGGTAGACAGTTAAACCAAACAAAACACAAGAAAATACCTTAAAGTCAATAAGAGCAAAATGTGTTCTAAGCTTGGGATAAATTTGTATAAGACCTAATGGTCCTACCTATACCTTATAAGTATGTTAATGAACATATTAAATCAATTACCAAAGAAAACCAAGCTTGAAAACAAGTTAACAACACAAAAGTGCTTTAAGGAGTCTTAAAGCACATTTTTGAAAAATTGTCTTGTAAATGAGTTTTGAATGGCTAAATGTCCATCATTACTCTTTAATTAACATGTGTACTATATAGTATCACATTTGGAAGTCTATTGTCAATGGGAAATCAAAAATTTCACAAATATGTGCCTTAGTTTGTGAATAGTAACCAAAATGTGCAAATTATAACATAAGTCAATATAAGTAAGTTTGTTGGTCAACAAATACTATTATACCCCTAGGTAGAGATGGGGGCCGGTTTTTATCATGGTGAGTCACCAACATGTAAAAGAAATCAATTAAAGAAAGGAAGGAAAAGTAAGTAAAAGAAGAAAGTTACTTTATAACATAAATATCTTCCAAAAGCAAAACTTATCTTCATTTCTCCCTTCCTCCTTCATTTCCCACGTCTTCAAGCTCCCTTCCTCCCTTCCATTTACGATTTGCTATAGTTCCACACAAGAACTCCATCTTTGAATGCTTGTAACTCCTAGCTCCATGGTCCAAATTCAATTTCAAGACCACCATTCTTCTAGTTGGAGCAAGCTCTACACATCTATCTTTTCAAATCTTCAAAAGCCTCATTTCGGTGCCAAGGAGATTCACCATTGATGGAGCTTGACTTCATCTGTTCACACCTTATTGTTCTCTTTTGCTTCAAGGTAAGGAAACACAAAGAAAAACCAAGTTTCCTCTCATTTTGTACATGTCCGAAAATTCACCATTAATGGTGTCTTCTCTTGTTCTTCCATAGCTTCATTTCAATCTTCAAAGGGTTTGGAGGAGTCCTCTCTTGATGCTTATTCAATCTCTCTTCCAATTCCAAGGTAAAACAATTACCTTAATGTGTTAAGACAATATATGTGCCTAGGGTTTACAATGAGATGAAGCATAATGCTTGAATACTCATTCTATTATTTGTACATTGTTTAGAAGTTGACAAACAACCAAACATCCTTACCGGTTTTACAAGAAAACAAGAAAGAAGTTTGTGAGGAAAAAGAGGTAAACAAACTATCTCAATGTAGTTTAATGCCTTAGTAAAATGAGATTGATTTGCTTAATAAAATACCTAAGGAGCCAAAGGTGAATGACCTAGAAAATGCTCTCAAGGGAACTATTAAGGGGTATATGTGATGTTGAGTGTATTTGCAGGTTAAAGGCAATATACTATGTGGAAATTCAGTGTTTAAGGTTTATGCAATTTAAGGGCCTAAGTGCCAAGCAATTTAAGTTTATGCACTATATTGTGATGTAGTGTAGTTTAAGGATTTAGATGTGTGTAAAGAACATTCTTTGTGAAGATGAGTGTCTTGGATGGTTAAAGGAGGAAAAACAATATGTTTGTGTGTAAGGAATGTGCATTAACTGATTAAGTGTTTTGGTTGTGAAAGAGTGAAAACCTAAGTGTTTGTGTGTGAGAATACTCTTGGTGGATTTTAGGTGTTCTTGAATGTCTAATGGTGAAAGCTATGTGCTTGGGTATAGAAACGTGCTAGAAGAACCCATGTACAAATTTAGATAATGTATAAGAAGTTCTAAGTGTTTAAAAAGAGTTTTGGTGAGTTTGGAAGTGCTGAGAATGGTTAAGTGTTCAACTAGTGGAAGAAGCATGCATTATGGTGTTTAAAGATGTAAAAAGGCTTTGGCAATGTTCTAGAGGATTTAGAATGCAAAAGATGCTTGGGAGATGATGTTGTAGTGATGAGGAAACATTATTGGCATAGTGGTTATCATAGGTATGGAACACCACTTAGAAACCTAAGGAGAATATCATAAGTGTTAGGAATTTCGGTATGAAATGAGTAAGTGATTAAGGAGAGAGAAAATGAGTTTTATGGATGTTGTATGAGGGTGTGAGTGTACCAAATGATGTTAGGAAACATTATGAGGCTTTTGGAGAAGTTTGGTGAAAAATGGTTAAGTGTTTAAAGGCTTAGAAAATGAGTGTTTTGGCTTGTCCGAACATCCGTCCGGACATGGACGTTCGGACAGGCCCTGTTGCGTAAGAGTTCTCAGAGTCTCGAACTGTGTCCGAACTTCGGAAGTCCGGACACAGGTTCGGACAGATGAGATTCTACTTTGAATTTTCCTCGACCCATGTCCGAACTTCCGAAGTCCGGACACAAGTTCGGACATGCATCTGTTTTCAGTATTAAGTCACGGCTTGTGTCCGAACTTGGGAAGTCCGGACACAAGTTCGGACATGCCACTGTTTTGGCAAAAATTGTTGTTTAAGGTTAGGAAAAGTTGCCTAAAAATGGTGATTATTAAGTAATGATGTTATAAGAATGTTAAGGACATGTTAAGTGAGTTATAATGACAATTTAGTGGGGGAAAGGTTGTATTAAAATGTAAAAGTAAAAACAAGTTAAAAGTGAAGTTATGTAACTAAGTTAACGGGGAAAAGTTATAAGCATTAGACTTTAAACAATCATGTTACCCCGATGTTAATAAAAATACATGTAATGTTATTTGTTGTTCGAGAATTGCTCGGGGAACATAAGTGGACATGATAAAGTGAACTCCGGTGACAGGTATGGTTTTCTTGCAACCTGTGTCCTACAAGATTACACCGGCTTGTATGCCAATGTGTTTTTCTGTGTGTTTGCCACATTATAAGATAAATCATGAAACGAGTTTACATTCGTTATTGTTGTTGTATGTTTACGTGCCGATACCGGTAACCTCGAATGCGCTTGAAGGGCTAGTTAACCACTATTAGGTAAACGTAAGAGAACGGTATCCGGTGATAACGTTTCCGACCTAAGGAACGTTCTGACCACGGCTATGCGTGAGTTAGTCATGTGATGTTGTGTGTGATGTTTGTGTGTGAATGTATGACTCTCCCTTCCCTTGTGTGTGTCTAACAAGACTTAACCTAATGTTGTGATTGTTTAATTAAGTTCAATGTTGAACTTCTAACAAGTGCTAATTGGGGAAGTAAGGAGTCCGGTCTGTTCCGGCCACGCGTGTGAGTATGGGGGTCGTTGTCATATCAGGTTCGATCCTCTCTGTATGTTATGGTTGTTTTCCAATTTGGTTTCTAACCTTCCCTTTAGCTTAACCAAGGCTATTTTACTGACTCACGTCGGGCCACAGGGGCATACTATGTTATGTTTGTTCGGTGTGCTTGGATCACTATATCCGAGACACCTGTGTTAAGTTATCCGTTCATTTAACGAGACGGTAACGAGTTATGTAATGAGCTTATCACGAGACTGACAACATTCTCTAGGCTACAAGTGAACTGACTATGTTTGGGCCGGTTCATAAAAGGGAACCGTACCCGTTATGTTATGTATTGTTGTTATGATGCAATATCTTTTGCGATGTTATTATGTGCACGTTGAAACGTGAAAAGTGTTGTTATGTTTGTTATGTGATGAATCTTATATGTTGTAAAATGTGGAGTATGTGGATCGTGGAAATGAATCCCAGTTTGTGATAAGAGGCGTTTAAGGATAACCCGATTAATGGGTAGTTGTCGTCTATTAAGGAAGTAGCTCCATTAGAGGAGAAACACTCTAGGGGTAATGAATACCATGAGTGACTTATCAAATGAGGATGTGTTATCTGTTTGTTGAGCCCCTTGAGGCGAAATGTTATGTGTTGTGTGTTTACAGTTGCATGCATGATTTAAATATAATCAACCGCATGCTAAGACGACAATTAGTTTTGCATGGCCCGGTAGCATGCGGGCTGCGGGATTACCATACCAGCAAAGGTGCTGAGCCCCTGGGGGCCACCCTTTCTCTTCTTTTCCTATTTCAGGTACAAGGAGCTGGAAGCCGTTCGAGAGTAGGACGGGGTAGTCGTTGTACATGGGTAATCACTTAAGTTGTATATATGCAGTAGGTGTAGTAAGACCGAAATTGTTATCGGCATCAGTTTGTAAATACTCGGTACAGTTGGAAGGTATGTGTATGTTTGTTGTTAATGGAAAGGGATAATAATGTGTAGTCGCTCGGGAATCTAGTCCATCAGACCGGTACAATGTTTATGTAATGGCCTTGTTAGCCACGTGGGTGGTTAACGGCGTGTAACACCAACGAGTTAAGTAATGTGAAGTAGTATATTTCCACTGTAGAATGTTGTTGGATGGGGTGTTACAGCTATAAACAACAATCCACAGATGAACATACATAGTTCACACACAATGAACGACACAAGCGTTCCCTTATCAAGAGGGTTAGTAACCCCCCTCCTTAGACCTGATTTCCTTAACCTCGGTTCCTTCTTACCTTTGTCTTAACCTTATCTTAATCTCAGTATACAAACCGTTCCTAGAAGGAAATGGTTGTAGCTTAATCTCAAACCTAGGATTTAGGTGATCCTACCGCACCATCTTAATGCCACCTACCTTGGACGGGAGTCCAGTGTAGCTGAGCCGGCAACCGACCCTAGGCAACAAGTCCGAAGACAAGTCCTTAAGCGGAGGGCGGATCTGATTCAGATACCGTCCCCCTTTCCTTAGCATGCATGACCGGAGTCAGTCCCTGGTTTCCTCACTCAAGTTCCAGTTAGTAAAAATCTTACACACCATGTGTTAGTTAAACCTTAACGGGTACTTACCAACACTTACCAATACTTAACTCTTATCCTTAACTCAGTAAGTAAGTACTAAACTTAGTTAGTAACAATCTCAAGTCTCGTGGGTTAGTGTAAAGAAAAACACATACACAACAAGAACAAATATAACCGGTTGCATGCTTTATCTTGTCTTAGTCATAGCAATTAAACAGATAGCACACAAGCCGAGGGACACCTCGTTAGCAAGCAAGTCACAAGAAAGATTGTACCGTTCACCGTCGACTGTCGTTTGTTTAACCTTCTCCGGGGTCCCAATTC
This sequence comes from Limonium bicolor, assembly GCA_023374045.1. Classification (NCBI taxonomy): domain Eukaryota; kingdom Viridiplantae; phylum Streptophyta; class Magnoliopsida; order Caryophyllales; family Plumbaginaceae; genus Limonium; species Limonium bicolor. Next base: position 12,560,705 of record CM041777.1, read on the forward strand.
ACAAACCTAAAACATTGATTCATTCTTAGGCCATTAGTTATTTGCACCTTACTTAACTCACTTAGTCCCTAAAGATTCCCATTCAATACCCTCTTAAGTCTTTGCCACTTAACCATATAAACTTAACTTTAAACATTAAAGTTTATACTTAACTTAGCTTAATTCCTTACGTTCTTAGGTTCCTAATCATTATTACCCTACCAATGGCATACCTAATACCAATTATCATCCTTAGAATTTAAAATTTCTTTTTTTTTTGTGTTTTAGGCTCGACTGAACTTACCGACCGACCTTACCCAAGGTTGCTCCATTCCAGAACATATTACCGTTTGAAAATTCTACCCGACCGACCTTGCAAGTCCGGTCCCCAAGGTCCATTCCCGAGAGTTTTCCCGTGGGAAATTTAAGCCCGACCGAACTTGCCAAGTCCGGTCCCAAGTTCGGTCGATTCCAGAGACCAATTCCAGTACAAAATTCTAGGCATGACCGACCTTGTAAGTCCGGTCCCAAGGTCGGTCCATTCCAGAGACTTAATTCGTACACAAAATACAAGCCCGACCGAGCTTGTAAGTCGGTCCCCAAGCCCGGTTGGTTCCAAAAACTTTTTCCGGTAGTGTAAACTGAGCTCGACCGACCTTGCAGGTCCGGTCCCTAAGGTCGGTCGGCTCCAGAACCTTGTTTCTAAATTCCCATTTGACTCCAAACTTCTCCTCTTACATCCTACTATGTTCTAACCTCATTTGGGCACCTCAAATACACCTTAGGCCTTCCACTAAACACATTAAATCACCCACCAACATCCACCTTAGTCATTATGCATTTTTCCTTGTAAACTTGCCAACACTTGTAATGTTTTTCACTAGGTTTCTATGTGGTGGTTCATACCTAATATAACCACTATGCCAAATGCTCCTCACCACTATAAAATAAAATCATCTCCCAAGCATCTTTCACCATCTAAAACTCCTTTATGCAACTACTTAAAGTTTCTACATAAGTTTATGCCTCCTTCATCCAAAACATTATTTCTTTTCTAATTTACCAATGTTTGCCTAAGTCCTAAATACACTATACATTCACTTGATTCCTAAATCCTTCATGATCATGTCTAGGTAATTCTAACTCATTATCTAAACTCACCCTTTTTCATCAAGACAACTCTAAACTTCCTAGTACTTCCTTAGTCATGAAATCTCCTTGAACAATCTTAAACACTTAGGTTCTTCACTAAATTTTCCATGGGTTCTCTAGAATATTGTTACACCCAAAGACTTGGTTTTTCACCATCAAACAACCAAGATCACTCAATTCTCATTACTCACCTTAACACACAATTTACACCAAAACTACATCACATCATCATATAGTGTATAAACTTAAATGCTTGGCACTTAGCCCTTAAATGACAATAATCTTAACACTGAATTTCCACATATATTTGCCTTTAACCTGCAAATACACATAACAAGGCTCCCATTGAGATAAATGCTTCTTGTAATTCATCTCAACATTGTTTGACTATCTCTTTTCTCATTGGCCCCTTGTCATAGTTCTCAAACATAGTCATTGTTTCTCCTAAGTTATATATAGCCCTTTTCTAATGTAGATATAGTGGACACATTAGTTTAGTTTACTTACGCTCTCACCCCACAAGTTCCCATTTTTTACAGTTTTTACTATTTTCTCGTTTAATTGATTTTATTGGCTCTAGACCTTCACTAATGTTTATTAATGACTATTTGGTTGACCAAAATAATTACGAGTCTATTTGACCCGCTTAAGTCACGTTTTCCCGATTTCCTCGAAAAACGCGCTTTAAGGTTCGTTTGTGTTTTAATCCGTTTTAAGGATCCGTTTTCTTCGGGATTTCTCCCCTCATGATTATTTAGACATAATTAAACATCTAAATTACTTATTAGCCTAATTAATCACTATTTTTAATTACGGGGGGGTTTCAAGAACCTATCCTGTGAGGAGTATCCCATTAGAGTGACGGATACTAAGACCAGAGAGACCCGATTGAAGTCCATCCGCATGGTCAAGGTCTTATGGTCAAATCATGGGACGGAAGAGGCTACATGGGAAGTAGAGGAGGACATGAGGAAGAAGTACCCACAGCTCTTCGATCAGGTAACCACTCAAGTCAGTATCTAGTTTAGGAGTTTTTTCGCCTTATGGATGAGTTTTTAGCTTCGAGGGCGAAGCTTCCTTCTAAGGGGGATGAGATGAAATACCCGGGAATTTGCAAGTTAAGAATAGTATAGTATATAGCATGAATAATATGTCCAAGGTTAGTTAAGGTGGCCCAGGGAATTAAAATGACATCCATTCCTAAATTAATCTTTATCCTTTAAATAGATACAATTATTTGTAACGTTTTGGCCTTAATAGACTTTAGATATACTTCAGATATTATACTATTTAACTATTATTTCATCCTCCTAACTTCATTATGTTATTTAAACTTCAAGATACCATTCTAGAATTTTCCTTCCAAACTTATTAATTTTAAATACTTAGAGTTCAAATTCAATTTGACTTTCTCCTTGTAGTTATTTGATTTCAACAGTTCAAATCCTAATTGACTACTTAATATATTTTTTATTAACTCTCATCATTCCTCTCTCAATAATTATATTACTAGCATTTTGACTTATCCGTTTTAACGTGATTATTTTCCCTTCTATTAAACTTGATCATTTCCAATATTCCTATATTATTTTTAAATTACTTCCTTCCAAATAAATGTTAATTAATTAACTTCCTAGATATTTTATTCTCCTCCTTATCTTGTTACAACGGTTACCCATGTTCTTCTATTTCAAATTGTTGATTCATTAATTTATTTGTTATTAACTTATTTACTCCTATATAGATATTGCTAACAATCTCGATTCTTCTACCGACTTTCCTTATCGATCAATAAATTGGAATGAGTAGAAGTCCGATATAGTTTTGGCCACGTGTGTGAGGACGAGGAGACACAAGAGGTTGGATCCGATTCCTGGCCTGAATCCTTTCTATGGACCAAACCCCTTAAATGGGTAGCATCCTAGATTGGTGAGCCACAGTAAAGCCTGGTGGTGGGACAGTGTAGTCCCTGCCCGGAGTTCACCATGACTTGACCTGAGTAAGTAAGTAAGTAAGTAAAGTATTGTGTGAGTAATGGTCTTGGCTAGTGTAAGTCATTGACCTTGAGTAAAAGAGTAATGACCACCCGATTAACCCGGCTGGGTAAATGAAGCTAACAAGCATTGTGTATGTATTGTATAAGCGTAATTCGGTGAAGCTAAGTATGATTGGTTGACTTGTATTGTCTTCCTTGTATGTATTGAAATGTGTGTATGTATTCTTTGTGGAGTATTGTAGTATTATGTGTAACAGCCCAGGGTCCCACATGTGTGATATTATCCACTTTGGCGCACTGGCCGCACGGTTTTGCTCTTGGGTTTCACCCCAAAAGGCCTCAGACAAGGGAGAGGTATCCATGGACCTATAAGGTACACTTCGTGCTCTTCCCCAATCGATGTGGGAGGTAGCTCATCTCTGGGTGCTACACTATGTATGAGTAAATGAATTGCATGTATTCGACCAAGTGGTCGGCGAACCCTCGCTAGTACGCGGGGTATATGGAAGTCACATGTAGTGTAAGCTGAGCCCCTTGGGGCATTGTTTGTACTGTACAGGTACCTGAAGCGGTCATGGTCACAGTAAGAAACCGGTGACTATTGTAACACCCCAACTGGTAATCACACCATTATCTCCTAACCCGTCTCAATTACCAACCATAATGCAGTAGAATTCAAACTACAACAAGGGGTGGTACAATGCCCCTAGTCACCCACGTGACTAGCTAGGCCAAATCCCAACTCAAATACAACAACAATACAGTATCGGTCTGATGGGTCTTTATCGAGTACGCTATACAAAATGTCACACACCGTTCTTTAACAATTCTCAAACTAAATACAACCTTCAATTCCAATAAATACAAATACAATCTCAAAACCATTCTATACTGAGTATCTACAATTTCCAAGTTCATCATTGACTTTTTGGTCTTACAAATCCATAATACAACATATTCAATTCTTATACGGCTACCCATAGCGATTACAAACCTGTCTTACTCTCGACGGTGACCGACTACAAGCCCTATACAATTCACTACTATCTATATTCATTCCCAGCTATCCCTGCTTAGCTATTGGTCTCTTACTGTGATCATGTCCGCTTCGGGTACCTGCACACTAAAAATGTTGCCCCTAGGGGCTTAGCTTACGCTGAATATGACTTCCGTATACCCCGCGTACTAGCGAGGGTACGCGACTAATTGGTCGAGAGCATGCGATTCATTTTAGTTCAATATGTCCTTAATTAGGCTTGAGGGTTTACCTCACCATGCCTTACTCAATTACTCATGTTCTACCCACTCCCTGGGTAATCTTACTCACAATCTCAACAAGGTCTACAACACTCAACTCAATTCTCAAGTTCTCAAGCGTCTCAAGTCACACTCAATTCTCAATACTCACTTACTCAATTCTCAAGTTCGCCATTCAATACTCAATGCTCAATCTATATGTTAAGTCAATCTCACGACCTCGGGCAGGGTCATACACAAGACCCACGACCGGGCTCAAATACAAATAGGGCTATACAGTTAGCTCCTCAAATACTCAAATGCCCGGTTCCCTACCGGGCTATTGAAAATCACAAAACTCCACTCTCGGAGTCAATTCACAATCTCAAGGATTAGCCTAGAAGTATCTCTCTCGATAGCATCTAATGGCTTGGGGAATTCCTCAATGTCTAGTATTCTAAGATTTAAGGTTTCAACCAACTTATCGAATACTCTCATGTTCGGGACATTGCTCATGTTAGTCGGTTCCTCTCATTGGGGTTCGACTATATCTCTAAGGGGTTTGGTTATCCCTTACCATGCTTTACTTTACTCAAGGTTCGTATTTTGGACAACTTTCCAATCCTTAGTTAGAGGTTACTCATATACTTCCACTAATATTTATCGTGTGGATTAAGTTGTTTCGGTTCTCTAACCGTTATCGGGAGGTTACTACCCCCGTATGTTCTCTCACGTTCTAGTGTGTTCGTAGGTTTAGGTTACCATGTATTAGTTCGATAGTTGTAGGGTGTTTTCACCATTTATTTAGTTCGCACTTGACTCTTCCTACGAGTCTCTACTCATATAAGACTCAACTATGAGTCTCACTACCATACACAATCACAATCAAGCAATCCATTCACAATCCACATTTCATGAATTATACAAACTTCAGTTTAGTTAACAAACCAATCTCAAGCATTACAATACAAACACAAGAGGGTAAACACAATCCGATTCGTGCATTTATCTTGTTAGGTGATCACACAATCAAAAAAGCACACAAATCGGGGTAACCAAGTTAGGATACATAGCATAAAGAAATCATACCTTTCACCGGGGTTCTCATGTTCTTTGGCTCACACTTGTTCCTCGAATCTTATTCTCGAACCACTAATTACATGTCAAATGGTTCAATTATTATTAAGGTGTTACGGTACGTACATAAATGCTTCTCCCGTACTTACCCGTTATCCCGTTATTCCGGTTTAACTTAATGTACTTAAACTCACAACTTTCTCAATCACTTCCAACCTTTGCTTATACCTCTCAGGACCTTTAAAGGTCACCAAACAACTCCTAAAATCATCTAAAACCAATACCATTCAATCCCCCAGGTTTAGAACCGTTTAAAAACACTCTCTGTTGAATTCTAGGGGTGGTCCGGGACCTGGTCCTTACCTATAGTCCCGGACCAATGCATAATCAAACTCTTGTGGAATTCCTACACTGGTCCGGGACCTTGTCCCTATCTCTTGTCCGGACCAAGCATGTACTTCACTCTCGGTATGATTTTAATAGGTGGTCCGGGACCTTGTCCATCTCTCAAGTCCTTGACCAAGTGCTGCAAGAAATCTCGGCCTATTTTTAAGGGGTGGTCCGGGACTTTGTCCAAGGACCAAGTCCCGGACCCTGCTAAAACCTGCTACAAGGGTGATTTTTCACCCCTAATCAACCCTCCCTTATATGCACCCTCAAAACTTTCCTTAATCTTTCCACAAAGTTTTCCACATAATTAATCACCCTAAAAAATGCTCTAAACCACCTCAAATCCTGGGTTAAATTCCTTACTCCATCAATTCTTGTTCAAATTCAACAATCCAAGTTCTCACATTATGCATTTTTCACTCTTTTGCATTTCTAACTTCCTTCTTGCTTGTTTTACCTCTTACCAACCTCACCAAATCCATCAATGACAATTACAAACCATTCCTACATAAATTCACTTCTAAAACCCAAGTCCAAACCTCATTTCCTAAGTCTTGCACACTTGCTCTTTTCTAGCTTTTCTAAGTTACCAAACCACCTTATGCTACAGATTTTCACCTCTTCCAAAACCATCCTCCATTCACCATTTCAAGGTCACTAGACATCTCTACACAACACTACAACCACCTAGGTTATCCAGTTCTCTAAGTCATCTTAAACACTTATTTTTCTACCAAAATTTTGCCATAACCTCCCCATGAACTTTCATGTCCATTCTCACCCATTATCACCAAAGTCAAACCTAAGCTAGCCACACCCATGAAGGGTCCTACCAGCACATATATATCCTCAAAATTATCCAAACAACAATATAGCTCAAATCTCAAACACAATGTTGCTTAGGCCCTTAAATCAACACAAGTTCACAATCACCCTTAAATTCAACCACTACATTAATTCACATAGTTTGGGTTCATTATTTTAATTTAACCCTTTCCCAAATTCTTAAAGTATTTAAAATAGTTCCAAGGTAGGTCTCTTATCTTAATTTCATAAGTTCTCTTTTAGTCCTCCTCTTGCTCCTCATCTTCTCAAAATTGGTCAAGAGAGAATGGAGTTTCCAAACTCCATCCCAACACTCAAGAAACACAAAATACATTCAATTAATTATCTAAACCCTTAGGAAATCTTAATTCAATCAAAGGGCTTAGAACACAAAGTTAGGGTTTACCTTTTGGGCCTTTTAAGAGAGGTTCTCACCCTTGAATCAAGAAGGGAATTACTCCACCATTGGAGGGTTGAAATGGAGCTCAAAATCAAGAAGAAAAATAAGGTAAGAGAGAGAGACAAAATCGGCCATACTTAAGAGATGGAGAAAAGTATGGTCTTTCATGAGATTTTTACCTTGTTTGAAAAGGAGCCTCCAAGCTTCATAATTGTGTGATTTTCTCTTTAAATGGGCAAAACCCATGGAGGTCAACTTCATCCTTTTCGAATTTGAAAAAGAGGGAATGATAGAGGAGGATGAGAGGAAGAAGAATATGTGATTATTTTTGTGATTGGAGCTTGTATGAAGCTTGGGCATGGCATTGAAGTTGGAGTAGCCATTGGAGAAGAAGGAGAGAAATCAGCAGCTTGGGGGAGAGGATGGAGCCGGCTGGGAAGAAAGTGAGGGAGGAAAGAGAAAAGGAAAGACATAAATGAGAGGAGAGGAGAGAGAGTGTGCAAAGTGCTTTATGGACTTTTTCTTTCTTTCTTTCTTTTCTTTACTTATTTACTGTGTGTGTGAGTGGGGCTGCTTACTAATTAAAACCGGCCACCATATTAGTACCAGCTGGAGCGTTTTTTGTCTTTTACAGAAAACGCTCATTTATTTACCTAGTTTAGCACTATTCACTAACCGGGCCCGTTTCCCAGAATTTTCTCGTTTCTTTAATTTTAATGGTTATTATACTCCCATTAATGTTTATTTATAGTCATTTGATGAACTATAATTTTTACGGTTCGTTTGACCACTTAAAGTCACGTTTTCGGGTTTTCTCGAAAAACGTGCGCTAAAGCTTTATTAGCGTTTTTAATTCGTTTTATGGATCCGTTTTATTCGGGAATTGTTCCCACATTATTATTTAGGAATTATTAAGCCTTTTAATTTCATTTAATACCCTTCCTAAGGTTGTATTTCACCTAGGGTCACTTAACGCTCGTTTTAGCGTTTTTCGCTTTTTAAGCGTTTTCTTGTTTCTTTTGGATTTATTCTTTTTACCAAAATTCATTAGGCACTAATAGGCCCTCAATATCGTATTAGAGTAATTTAATCACCCTAATTAAGTCTGGGGTATTTCAATCTACCCCCCTTAAAGAACTTTGCCCACAAAGTTAGTGAGTCAAAGGTTGTTAGTCACCAAGGTACTCAATACTAAGGTTATACTCTCTCCACAACTGTAATATTCCAATGACTGACTGAATACAAACCACATATCCACCCAACCTGTCCAGCATGCATAGCAACCAAAATATATTTTTCCCAAATCTCTCAATAGGGGTCCATCCGTAGACAATTAGGCACTAAGTCCTCCCCCAAATCGAGTGATCCCTCAGGTACCGGTCACGTTTGAACACTTACTTTCCTGGTTCATGGCCATCATGACATTGAGCACTTACTCTTTCTGGCTCTACGGTCCTTTGGTTATGATCAAAATTCATTTGCACCTCTAGAGAATCCTCAGGCTCCAAAGTGTGTACTCTTCCTGACCGGACTACTCATATCCGGCGGCCCTTGGACAAATACAAAACACCCACTTACAAACGTCCTACAGGTCACTTAGTACCCTTGCTCGTCCGTTGTAGTGGTTTCAAAACTATTCAACACCTCCACCGACTCACAACTAGCTTCACCTCCATGATTCAACCGGATACCCGTGCCTAGCCACGAAAGATCCACTAGCGCCCATGAGAGTGGTTTCAAAACCAATCCTCATTCTCAAGTTTGAAGAAAATCATTTGCCAAATTCATTTTGGAAATTCATTTTGAAAATTTCAATGCAACTCCAAGTTCGAATTTATGTTAGTTTCACCTATTACTAGTGTGATTACTTGTGGCCACCTATACGGAGCTTCAAGAGTCATTCAACCCCAATGTGATCAGCATTGGTGTTGAACTATCCATCCACCCCACTTTGGTGTTCGGTTTCCCTTGATCACTAGCAAATCAAGTTCCACCTCCCACCTCAATTCACACAGTTAAATGGTCAATCATTATTTCATTTTCTATCTTCATAGTCTTTCTAGTCATAATCATACAATCATACATTTACCAATTTCTGGAATTCATTTACTCATTTACTACTCATCTCATCAATTGTTACTCAATCCTATCTTCAACTACTATACCCAAGAATTTCGAAAGTTAGTTCTCAAATTAGTTCTTCTATCCTCAAATCATTTACAAGTCAAATCAATTCCTATTCTCAAGTTATTCACAAATACAATAAACTCAAATTACCTAGGGGACTCACTTCCCACTAGGTTCAACATCGGTTTCATACCGATTCATACTCCGCAAACATACTCATTTCCCATACTATTACCAATCGGGGTCCTCATTCCCCATGGAGTTTCTCTACTTCATTCACCTTAAATCTCTCACAATCAATATCCCTTTCCACTCAAATCTCACAATCAACCACAATTACAATATGAATGGTATACGTATGTTTATGTAACATAAGTACCAATCATCACAACAAATTCTTTTGCGCTATGCACATTGTAGTTTACGCACCATCACGTAAAACATAGATTTCACGGTTTTCGCCCTACCCCCCTTAAAAAGGGATTACGCCCACGTAATCTACCATATGTAAACATTGGACATAAGTCGAAGGCATTCAGCCGTCATGGAGTGGTTCAACTTCCATGCGGTCTATTATACAATGCATTCTGGTCAAAGGGTCTTAACCATAATATTGGTTAGTCCCTGTACCAAGAATTCTCATCACAGTTTATTTAACTCTTAAACGGGTTTGCTTCTTGCCTTCGAGGCTTCAAGGCACTGATGCTCAGCCATTCATTCACTAGGTGTATTAAACCTTAAAATTTGGGCCCACTAGCTTCTACTATGCGACCCTGATAACTTGGGGGTATTTGCCCTTCTCATTATTCTAAATGTGTTATACGTTATCCTTTTATCCCGTCTTATCTTAGGAATAAGGTTTATCAAGCGCGTGGTATTCTTTTACCGTACACAAATTCAATGAGCTTCAGATTCTCTATCCAGCTCTTTAGGAATCTATATACATACTGTTGTATATTTTCATGGTTATTCACTTGATTCCTCTGACTTATTGTCGGCTGAGGTTAAGCCACTACCTAATTGTAGTGCTTCCTCTATTACCAGTGGCTTCTGGACCATGCCCACCTACTGGTTCTTTACAAGTGTTCCTTACTTCATAAATTTTCCTCTACTCTTACCACAACTGACTCCCAACTTTCTAGCTATCACACTCGATCATTACTGCACAAGTGCAATACCAAAACACTCAGTCCTACAGAGTGCGGAGGCGTAAACCCCTGGCAGTAAATCTCTAGTGTGATTGCAATAGGAATGCACATTACTTCCTTGTTTCTCAGTCCGTCTACCATCTTTATCTGACAACTCCATCTCATTGTGTGATTTATTCACATACGTTGGTCGCTTGCTGCGCACCATGTTCTTAATGATTTTACAGTATTGGTTTACATGGCATCCGCTGTTGCTAGCTTCAGCTCATGCACTTCCACCATTTATGCCATATTTCCAAGCTCCTTGAGCGTTACTTACTTATCCTTCACGTTTCCATCTAACTGGTTACTCCTCGGTTCCAATAATTGCTATGATAGCATATTTCCTCTTTGCTTGGCAATAACTATATGCTCCAGCTTCACTACATTAGTAGTTCTGAAAGAGGTGTGTCGTCAGATATTCACTGTCGGTATTCCCTTCTTGGAATTTATGTGTTCACCGCTCTTGCGGTACCACCTTAATGAGGGGTATCCTCGCTCATTGGTTATTAAACAATCTTACAGGTGCCGTCTTTGGTAGCTCTTCCTATGATTCCCAATGGTTTTGCAACCGTTTAATTTGTAATGTAATGGCTTCCTGGCTTACTAGCCACGTTGCCTAGAGCATTGCTCATCCTCGGCTGATTACAAGCTTGCTTATCCGTATACCATTACATGGTTTTGAGGTATTACTGGGCTCCATGATGAGTTCATCGCATCACGCTTCCGTCCGTTGGAGACCCCTTTAAGTGCCTTGGTATTAATTGATACCTTTCAATAATTCAGGGTATCCCCTGGGTAAGTGGGATCCCTTCAGTAATCTAACCGAGTGTTCGTTAAAGCCCTGGTGCTCTTATTACGATACTTCATTCAACTATGTTGACTTTGACACCCTTACGGATTGCTCCTGGGTGTTACTCAGTTATTCCATTACCTTTGGCTAGCATCTGAGTATGTTCTGTCTCCTCCGCATTGCGGTTCGAATTTCAAATTGTCCCGTTTGGGGTTGTATGTCTCCCGTCCTTAAGGTAGACCTTCGCTGCTTTTCCTTATATTGATAACAGGTTTAATGCCTTCTTCGATAGTGAACAGTATCCTCCGGTACCTTAGATGATCACTCTGGGTATCTCCCTTTGTTTCTTGAACCTTGGTGTGTTTATGTTAGGCATTGCCTCATTGTTTTTAGACCGGGTATCCATTCCGGCTGTTTCATGCTTTTGTTTCAAGTTCTTGAGACATATCCAATGTCTTTAGTCAATTACTAGTGCTTCTCGCACTTCTTAACTTTAGTCGTCCTCCCAGAATAGTTCTTGACTCCTTTAGCTTATAAGCGCGTCTGAGTTCCTTTGATAGTTCGAGGTATCCAACTGTTCGGGTTGCATTCACTTATGGTCTGTAGAACAGAGTCGACTACTTCCCGTGTTTCGTACACTACATGTATACATACATGGGGTACCTTATTGGCACGTTACCACTTACCTGACTAACTCTCAAAGGGTCTGTCAGGCCCGCAAGCTCCTTCGGAGTGCGGTCATCCCACATCCCATAATTGGGTACACTCGTAGTGCTCGTCACATGCCTAGGTGAAGTATTCTACTGTCAACTCCTCTGGTATCATTCTATGATACTCACCGTGGTTCTGTGGTTTGGTTTTTAAAAGTCTGAGGTTTTAAAAGAAAAAGTTTGTGGTTTTTGAAAGAAAGGTTTTGTGTTTGAAATAAAATCCTGGGTTCTGGAAAGAAATCTTCATGGCGTTGCCATGTTTGAGGTCTTGACCACGTCTATCTCCCTGCTGACTGGTTTGTTTGGTAATATAATGGTCGGGCCGTTAGGCCTTTCCAAGGTTTGGTTTTTCACATGCTTAGGACTAGTGTTCCTATGTTCGCTTCAATCCTCCTTGTGGTACTTTAGTAAGTACTTGTTGGTTGTCTAAAATCTTCCGACTTGTTTTGTTGTTGCTGCACTTGCCTTGGCAAGTGCACGGGTACGTCGGTTTTTAGGTTAACAAACACCAGTTACGGTGTTGTTTCCATCCAAATTTGGTGACTTTATTGGATCTCCCATCCATTTTTGATCTTAGTGATCAATTTCCTGAGTAGCTTCTCAGCGTTCTTGACATGATTGTCGTTAATTCGGGTGCTTTCCCGATTCCTTGTGGTACTCCATGTACCTTGCTTCATTGTTTGTTCCCACATTTGGCAGTGGTTACCGAGTTTTGACTAATCCTTAGGAGCTACGCCGTAGTCCTTTGGAGTAATGTCAATTAAGTATTGATGCCTCCTGGCGTTGTAGGTTAGGAGTCAACCCAACCTTGACTAATTCCTTGGTCGGTTGTATGCCGTTGTTGACGGTATTGTCTACGTTTATAATCCGTAGACTTTCTTGTCTCGGGTTTTGTTACTCTGCTATTTCGCTTCGTTGCGTAGTTATGCTTCCCTCATTGTTGGCTACACATGGTTCTCGTGACTGCGTAGCACGTTGCCCCATGGTGCCGCAAATTCCATTATCCTGTATCTAGGATCTTCAATATTTTGTCGTTATGTACGGTGACTGTCTTTCAACCGGGAACCGTCTTTGGGATTCCCAATTCTTGGAATCTACCGTATGACTGGTTCTTTCTCTTTACAAAGTTTATTTACAACAGCCATATCGGGTTTTCCCGAGTATGAGAGGTCTTTCCATCTCTCTGGCGTTCTTTCCACAACTTTAAAATGGGGGTTGCGGAGGGCGGGATTGGTTATGTAGGTATCCAGATCACACTGGAAGTTCCCAACTACCGTACCTCACACGCTAACACTCAACCCTTAGCCCTAAGTCTCTAATTCCTAACTCGGTATTCAGACCATCAGAGCGATACTTCGCTTTGATACCACTTTTTGAAACACCCCAACTGGTAATCACACCCTTATCTCCTAACCCGTCTCAATTACCAACCATAATGCAGCAGAATTCAAACTACAACCGGGGGTGATACAATGCCGCTAGTCACCCACGTGACTAGCTAGGCCAAATCCCAACTCAAATACAACAACAATACAGTATCGGTCTGATGGGTCTTTACCGAGTACGCTATACAAAATGTCACACACCGTTTCTTTAACAATTCTCAAACTAAATACAACCTTCAATTCCAATAAATACAAATACAATCTCAAAACCATTCTATACCGAGTATCTACAATTCCCAAGTTCATCATTGACCTTTCGGTCTTACAAATCCATAATACAACATCTTCAATTCTTATACGACTACCCATAGCGATAACAACCGCGTCCTACTCTCGACGGTGACCGACTACAAGCCCTATACAATTCACTACTATCTATATTTCATTCCCAGCTATCCCTGCTTAGTTGTTGGTCTCTTACTGTGATCATGTCCGCTTCGGGTACCTGCACACTAAAAACGTTGCCCCTAGGGGCTCAGCTTACGCTGAATATGACTTCTGCATACCCCGCGTACTAGCGAGGGTACGCCGACTAATTGGTCAAGAGCATGCGATTCATTTTAATTCAAACAACATGCATACAACACATACATATATATATATATATATATATATACATTCACAAGGTTCATCACTGAACACAAACACTAACACACACATAAGGGGCTAGTTTAATATGTCCTTAATTAGGCTTGAGGGTTTTACCTCACCATGCCTTACTCAATTACTCATGTTCTACCCACTCCCTTGGGTACTCTTACTCACAATCTCAACAAGGTCTACAACACTCAACTCAATTCTCAAGTTCTCAAGCGTCTCAAGTCACACTCAATTCTCAATACCTACTTACTCAATTCTTAAGTTCACCATTCAATACTCAATGCTCAATGTATATGTTAAGTCATTCTCACGACCTCCGGGCAGGGGCATACACAAGACCCACCACCGGGCTCAAATACAAATAGGGCTATACTGTTAGCTCCTCAAATACTCAAATGTCCGGTTCCTTATCGGGCTACTCAAATTCCCAAAACTCCACTCTTGGAGTCAATTCACAATCTCAAGGATTAGCCTAGAAGTATCTCTCTCGATTGCATCTGATGGCTTGGGGAATTCCTCAATGTCTAGTATTCTAAGATTTAAGGTTTCAACCAACTTATCGAATACTCTCAAGTTCGGGACATTGCTCATGTTAGTCGGTTCCTCTCATTGGGGTTCGACTATATCTCTAAGGGGTTTGGTGATCCCTTACCATGCTTTACTTTACTCAAGGTTTATTTCGAACAACTTTCCAATCCTCTAGTTAGAGGTTACTCATATACTTCCACTAATATGTATCATGTGGATTAAGTCATTTCGGTTCTCTAACCGTTATCGGGACGTTACTACTCCCGTATGTTCTCTCACGTTCTAGTGTGTTCGTAGGTTTAGGTTACCATGTATTAGTTCGATAGTTGTAGGGTGTTTTCACCATTTATTTAGTTCGCACTTGACTCTTCCTACGAGTCTCTACTCACACAAGACTCAACTATGAGTCGCACTACCATACACACAATCAAGCAATCCATTCACAATCCACATTTCATGAATTATACAAACTTCAGTTTAGTCAACAAACCAATCTCAAGCATTACAATACAAACACAAGAGGGTACACACAATCCGATTCGTGCATTTATCTTGTTAGGTGATCACACAATCAAACAATCACAAGAATCGGGGTAACCAAGTTAGGATACAGAGCATGAAGAAATCATACCTTTCACCGGGGTTTATCTTTACCGGGGGCTCTCATGTTCTTTGGCTCACACTTGTTCCTCGAATCTTATTCTCGAACCACTAATTTCATGTCAAATGGTTCAATTATTATTAAGGTGTTACGGTACATACATAAATGCTACTCCCGTACTTACCCCATTATCCTGTTATTTCGGTTTAACATAATGTACTTAAACTCACAACTTTCTCAATCACTTCCAACCTTTGTTTATACCTCTCAGGACCATTAAAGGTCACCAAACAACTCCTAAACATCATCTAAAACCAATACCATTCAATCCCCCATGTTTAGAACCCTTAAAAAAACTCTCTTTTGAATTCTCGAGGTGGTCCGGGACCTAGTCCTTACCTATAGTCCCGGACCAATGCATAATCAAACTCTCGGGTGGAATTCCTACACTGGTCCGGGACCTTGTCCCTATCTCTTGTCCCGGACCAAGCATGTACTTCACTCTCTGTATGACTTTAATAAGTGGTCCAGGACCTTGTCCATCTCTCAAGTCCCGGACCAAGTGCTGCAAGAAATCTCGGCCTATTTTTAAGGGGTGGTCCGGGACTTTGTCCAAGGACCAAGTCCTGGACCCTGCTAAAACCTGCTACACGGGTGATTTTTCACCCCCTAATCAACCCTTAAATCACCATCTAACTTTCCTTAATCTTTCCACAAGTTTTCTACATAATTAATCACCCTAAACCATGCTCTAAACCACCTCAAATCCTTGGTTAAATCCCTACTCCAATTCTTGTTCATATTCAACAATCCAAGTTCTCACATTATGCATTTTTCACTCTTTTGCATTTCTAACTTCCTTATTGCTTGTTTTTACCTCTTACCAACCTCACCAAATCCATCAATGACCATTATAAACCATTCCTACACAAATGTACTTTTAAAACCCAAGTCCAAACCTCATTTCCTAAGTCATGCACACTTGCTCTTTTCTAGATTTTCTAAGTTACCAAACCACCTTATGCTACAGATTTCCACCTCTTCCAAAACCATCCTCCATTCACCATTTTAAGGTCACTAGACATCTCTACACAACACTACAACCACCTAGGTTCTCCAATTCACTAAGTTATCTTAAACACTTATTTTTCTACAAAAATTTTGCCATAACCTCCCCATGAAATTTACATTTCCATTCTCACCCATTAACACCAAAGTCAAACCTAAGCTAGCCACACCCATGAAGGGCCCTACCAGCACATAATATATCCTCAAAATTATCCAAACAACAATATAGCTCAAATCTCAAACACAATGGCACTTAGGCCCTTAAATCAACAGAAGTTCACAATCACCCTCAAATTCAACCACTACATTAATTCATATAGTTTGGGTTCATTATTTTAATTTAACCCTTCCCAAATTCTTAAAGTAATTAAAACAAGTTCCAAGGTAGGTTTCTTACCTTAATTTCATAAGTTCTCTTTTAGTCCTCCTCTTGCTCCTCATCTTCTCAAAATCGGTCAAGAGGGAATGGAGTTTCCAAACTCCATCCCAACATTCAAGAAACACAAAATAAATTCAATTAATTATCTAAACCCTTAGGAAATCTTAATTTAATCAAAAGGCTTAGAACACAAAGTTAGGGTTTACCTTTTTGGGCCTTTTAAGAGAGGTTCTCACCCTTGAATCAAGAAGGGGATTACTCCACCATTGGAGGGTTGAAATGGAGCTCAAAATCAAGAAGAAAAACAAGGTAAGAGAGAGAGAGAGAGACAAAATCGGCCATACTTAAGAGATGGGGAAAAGCGAGGTCTTTCATGGAGATTTTTTCCTTGTTTGAAAAAGGAGCCTCCAAGCTTCATAATGGTGTGTTTTTCTCTTCAAATGGGGTAAACCCATGGAGGTCAACTTCAAATTTTTGGAATTATAAAAAGAGGGAATGATATAGGAGGATGAGAGGAAGAAGAATATGTGATTATTTTTGTGATTGGAGCTTGTATGAAGCTTGGGCATGGCATTGAAGTTGGAGTAGCCATTGGAGAAGAAGGAGAGAAATCGGCAGCTTGGGGGAGAGGTTGGAGCCGGCTGGGAAGAAAGAGAGGGAGGAAAGAGCAAAGGAAAGTAAGAAATGAGAGGAGAGAGAGTGTGCAAAGTGCTTTATGCACTTTTTCTTTCTTTCTTTCTTTTCTTTCTTTCTTTACTTATTTAGTGTGTGTGTGAGTGGGGCTGCTTACTAATTAAAACCGGCCACCATATTAGTACCAGCTAGACCGTTTTTCGTCTATTACAGAAAACGCTCGTTTATTTACCGGTTTAGCACTATTCACTAACCGGGCCCGTTTCCCAGAATTTTCTCGTTTCTTTAATTTTAATGGTTATTGTACTCCCATTAATGTTTATTTATAGTCATTTGATGAACTATAATTTTTATGGGTTCGTTTGACCACTTAAAGTCACGTTTTCGGGTTTTCTCGAACACCGTGCGCCAAAGCTTTATTAGCGTTTTTAATTCGTTTTATCTATCCATTTTCTTCGGGAATTGTTCCCACATTATTATTTAGGCATTATTAAGCCTTTTAATTTCATTCAATACCCTTCCTAAGGTTGTATTTCTCCTATGGTCACTAAACGCTCGTTTTAGCGTTTTTCACTTTTTAAGAGTTTCCTTGTTTCTTTTGGATTTATTCTTTTTACCAAAACTCATTAGGCACCAATAGGCCCTCAATATCGTATTAGAGTAATTTAATCACCCTAATTATGTCCGGGGTATTTCAGCTATGCTTAGATAGCTAGGAATGAATTGTAGATAGTAGAGAAAGGTATAAGGCTTGTAGCCGTTGAAGTAGAAGTGTACCAAGCGATACACCCTTATGTATTTGGAAAGTATGTAGTTGTGAGGAATGGGTAGATGCTAGACTCTTAAAGAGTACGTACAAACTTGAAAGAATTGTTGTATTTATATTCGGATTTGGATCTTAGTAAACTCGGTTTATTGTATTGTAATTATGGAGTATTGTATTGAATGGAGAATTGTAGTATTCTGTTAGTATTGGTATATGGATCGTAATGGTGTAGTACTCGGGTATTCCGGTCCATCAGACCGATGCTGTAAGTAGTAGTAGGCCTTGTTAGTCTTGTGGGTGGCTAACGGCATTGTATCACCCACCGTTGTGTAAGTAAGTATCTACTGTGAAGGTAAGTAAGTACGAGGTGATTAGACAGTAATGACGGTATTAGCTGTAGGAGTGTTACAAAAAGTGGTATCAGAGTGAAGTATCGCTCTGATGACTGGAAATACCGAGTTAGGAATTAGAAGCTTAGGGCTAAGGGTTGAGTGATAGCATTACAGATACGCTAGTTATGAACTCCTGGTGTGTACCGGATACCTACAATATCAGACCCGCCCACCGCATCCCCATTGTATAACTTGGGAAAGGACGCTAGAGAGAAGGAAAGTCCTCTCATACTCGGGAAAACCCGATCTGGCAGTTGTGAAATCACCGTACGGTAAACAAGAACCGACATATAGTAGATTACAAGAGTTGGAAGTTCCGGAGATGGTTCCCGGTTGAACAACAATACCCGCACTTAATAGCGGTAGGATGAGTACTCCAACTGTAACACCCCGACTTAAGCCATTCGTGGTTATCGCAACTTAACAGTAATACATGAATGTCGCAGCGGAAATAAACTAGTACCAGGACCTTGCCGCGGTCTAATCAACAAGAAATACCGCTTCTTAAATATTTACAACCGTATAGTCAAAATACATACACCAACCAAGTTTTAAGTAACTCCAAAACCATATAACATATCTCAAGTTCAACTACTAACAGACGGGTGCACAGGCGCTACCCGTACTCAAAATAAAGTCCCACCTAGGGCTACCCGCTCCTACTCTCGTGGTGTGACTTCATCAGCCGCTTACATGCAAGTGTAAAAACAGCCCCCAAAGGGGGTCAGCACGAATGCTGTACGACCCTCTCGTGGCCCCCAAGCTAACAGGGCTACGACGACTAAATGTCGATAGCATGGAAGTTGATTAGCATCACAATCATAATATGAAACGCAATAAAACAACAAACCATAATGAACATAAATAGCTCATATGCAAATGAACGACTCAGGCGTTCCCTTAACAAATGAGTTAGTTCTTAACTCCTTAGATCCACAATCTCCTTAACCTTATAAATGCCAACCGTTCCACTATTAGATTGGTTAGCCCTTAATTGGTTGCTTATTTTTGTAGGGCTTGGTTAACCTTAGCCGGTAGCAGTGCACTATCCACCAATAAGCCACCTTTCTTAATTTGTTGGGGATGTAGGCTTGATCCCCCCACGCCATCCTTAATGTGCCTCCCACCTCAAACAGTAGTCCGGGTGGTCCGGTCGGTTTGTTGACCCTAGGCGACGAGTCCAACGACATGTCTTATTTGGAAGTCGGATCTGATTCAGATGCCGACCTCCCCCAATACACATGTGCCGGTACCATTCCGGATTCCTCACTCCCACCCCAAATTAAGGTTAGTGAAAGTCTTAGATACCATGTGTTAGTTAAACCTTGACGGGTATTAACCAACGTTCACCAATGTACAAGTCCCCTCTTTAACTCAATAAGTATATAGCTTAGTTAGTAGCTATTGTTTTTCACTAAGCCTTATGGTTTTTAACTTAACTTCAAAGTGCATTTTTCTCCTCATTATCTATTACACTTGTTCACCCACTTAGGAGCCATTACACCCCCCATGACCTTAATAACTTTATAACATTAATACTTAATCATCCCCATCGTTTCCTAACATTTTCCAAGCCTAAACACGATTTTTAGAGTGGTCAGGGACCTTGTCCTCAACCTATGTCCCGGACCTATACCTGGTTCAAACTCTCGGCTATTTTAATGTGGTGGTCAGGGACATTGTATGGGACTTAAGTCCCGGACCAATGCAAGCTAAAATCCTCGGTGGTAAATTAGGGGGTGGTCCGGAACTTCTTACAAAACTTAAGTCCCGGACCCGATGGTTGAAGCAACTCTCGGCAGAAATTTTAGGTTGGTCCGGGACTTCACCCTGGACTTAAGTCCCGGACCAGCTATAGATTTCTTCCTTTTGCATTGTTCTAAGTGTTGTTACACTTGTTCTCTTCATCCATAAATCACCCAAACTTCACACATGATCTTAGGCATATTCTAATACCAAAATAACATCCTAAACTTGCCCATCTCCATCTCTAAACTTATAACCCAATTTCTTACATAATCTCTCAACACTTGTAATATTTTCCTTAGGTTTCCTAAGTGGTGTTTTATACCTATCATAACCACTATGCCAAATTGTTTCCTCACCACCATAACATCATCTCCCAAGCATCTTTCACCATCTAAAATTCCTTTAGGTATCTACTTGAAGTCTCTTCACCTTTAAACACATTATTTTACTCTCCTCCTAACAAGATTTGCATATAACCTAAACACATTTCCAAACTGCCTTTGGTGTATACCAAAACACTCTTTTGATTCCTAGATCCTCCATGATGATGCCTAAGTCATTCTAACTCAGAAGAACACCTTGAACTCACTCTTTTCTTCAAGACAACCCCTAAAACTTCCTAGTACTACCTTAGTCATAAATTTCCTTAGAACATCTTAAGCACTAAGTTTCTTCATCAAATTTTGACATGGGTTCTCTAGTATATTGTTACACCTAAACACTTGGTTTTTCACCATCAAACAACCAAGATCACTCAAATTCTCATTACATCATCTTAACACACAATTTACACCAAAACTACACCACATCATCATATAGTGTATAAACTTAAAATGCTTGGCACTTAGGCCCTTAAATGACAATAATCTTAACCACTGAATTTCCACATATATTTGCCTTTGACCTACGAATACACACAACAAGACTCCCATTGAAATAAAATGCTTCTTGTAATTCACCTCAACATTGTTTAACTATCTCTTTTCTCATTGGCTCCTTAGTCACAAGTTCTCAAACATAATCATTGTTTCTCCTAGGTTGTATATAGCCCTTTTTTAATGTAAACCCAAAGCTACACTCATCATATACCTAAATCCCATCCCTTAATGCATTAAACACCTCAAGGTTAGACATTTACCTTATTCTTTTTCAAGCTTCACAAACTTCCTTCCTTAGGTTTTTCCTTGCTCAATCTCGGTCACCAAGTCAAGTTCTCCTTGCCAATGTTCTAACCAATATTAATGACTCCAATGAGTACTAAACAACACACTAACCTTAAGGTATAAAACCTAGGTTAAAAATGTGTTTTAAGGTATTAAATTGATTGTTTTACCTTGGTTTCTCAAGACAAGCTTGGATATGAATCAAGAAGGACCTCCTCTTGCCCTTGGAGAATAGGGAACAAGCTAGAACAAGGCATAAAAATGGAGCCCCATGAGTATAGATTTTCGGTTATGTGAAGGAATGGTGGAAACTTGATTTTTCTTACACATTCTTTACCTTAAGAGAATGGAGAAGCCAATGAACTCTTAAACATGAATGTCCTCCTTATATGGCGGTTTGGCTTGGCACCAAAATAGAGCTCTTGAAGTTTTGGAAAGATAGAAAGGAAGAGCTTGAGCTAACTAAGAAGAATATGTAATTTGTTTAGGTTTTGGAGCTAAAATGAGTAAGTAGTAATCAAAGGAAGATGGAACGTACATGGGGGCTGTTCTTCACGTCAATGGACAAGAGAAAGCAAGAGAAATCGGTGGTGAGAGAGGTGAATGAAGAAGTGAGGAGAGAGGTCTACTAAGGTGAGATATTTATGTTAAAGGTGAATAGTGAATTTACTTACTTTTGCTTTATTCTTTACTTAGCTAGATAAGTGTGGTGAGTCACACTTAAAAACCGGCCCCCTTGGTCAAATAAGGTGTATTGTGGTCTTTGTTGACCATTTAATTGACTTACTTGACTAATGTCTTAAACTAGCACTATTTGGTTACTATTCACTAAACAAGGCACATAATTGTGAAATTTTTGATTTCCCATGATTTAGACTTCCTAATGTGATACTAATTAGTACACATGTTAATTAAAGAGTAATGACGGACATTTAGCCACTCAAAACCCATTTACAAGACAATTTTTCAAAAATGTGCTTTAAGACTCCTTAAAGCAATTTTTGTTTTAACTTGTTTTCAAGCTTGTTTTCTTTGGTAATTGGTTTAAAATGACCATTAGGATATTACTAAGGTCTAAGAATGATATTTGGGTGCTCACCCAAGTCTCTCCAAGCTTAGAGCACGTTTTTGCTTAAACTGCTCTTTTGGTGTTTCCTTATGTTTTCTTTGATTAAAATGGTTTCTTTGTTTCTAAGGCATATAGCCTTCTTATATCTTAGTTTATCACTTAAACACCATATCTAAGTTTGGGGTATTTCAATCTACCCCCCTTAAAAGAACTTTGTCCCCAAAGTTCACACGTGTACTAAATCATTCACGGTACTCAATTTCTTAATCTCAATACCACATCTTATATTCTCATTCACACATCTCAAGACTCAAAGGTCAATCCCAAATAAATACATAAGTATTATACATATTCAAACTTATCACCACAGTGTAGCAACTTACCACAAAATCACATCTTACACAACCAAACAAACGACAAACATGTTCGTTTCCTAACTCAAAAGCGAGGAAGCTCTACCCCCCTTAAAAAGGGGTACGCCCTGTACCCTATACAGACGATCTAGTGAGTAAACAAAGAAGGGTACTTCGCCCTCATCTTATCATCTAATTCCCACGTGGCCTCTTCGACATCCTGGTTAGACTAGAGAACCTTCACCAGTCACACTGACTTATGGCGACTGTCCCTAGTCTTACTATCCAAGATTCTCTGAGGAAGCTCCACTGATCTCATATTTGGTTAATGTCAACCTCTCATGTTCTAACACATGGGAGGGGTGGTGCATGTATTTCTTTAGCTGTGAAACATGAAAAACATCATGCACTTTACCCAGTTCAGCAGGTAAATTCAACCGGGCCCACCCGCTCCGTAATCTCATAAGGACCAACAAACTTCGGGCTTAATTTGCCCTTCTGCCCAAATCTGAATACACGCTTCATCGGTGAAACTCGCAGAAATACCCGGTGCCCACTGCGAACTCCAGGTCTCGTCGTCGAACATCAGCATATGACTTCTGCCTATCTTGAGCAGCTTTCATGTTCTCCCTGATTTGCTGAACTTCAGCCTTACTTGCTCTAAGTACTCTGGTCCTATAATGACCGTCTCACTCGACTCATCCCAGCAGAGCGGTGTACGACATGGTCTACCGTACAACGCTTGAAAAGGTGCCATCTTGATCGAAGCGTGATAGCTGTTGTTGTATGAAAACTCGATCAGATGTAATCTATCAATCCAACTGCCCTGGAAGTCTAAGGCACATGCCCTCAGCATGTCCTCGAGTGTCTGAATAGTACGCTCAGTCTGACCATCTGTCTGAGGATGGAACGCGGTACTCTTGAGTTCTGTACCCAACGCTTCTCTGGTAGCTCTCCAGTACCTCGAAAGGAATCTGGTATCTCTATCTGACACTATGGTCTTCGGTATCCCGTGATGCCTCATAATTTCCTTCTCAAACAACTCAGATAATTTGGTCACCTTCCAAGTATCCTTCATCGGGATGAATCGGGCTACTTTGGTAAGGCGATCCACCACCACCCATATCATGTTGAGACCTCCCCTAGCAGGTGGGAGTCCAACTACAAAGTCCATGGAGATATCATGGAACTTCCACTCCGGAACTGGCATCGACTGTACCATTCCACCCGTCGTCGGTGCTCGAATTTCACCTTCTGGCAAGTGAGACACCTCAAGACGAACTCGGTAACATCTGTCTTCATCCCCGACCACCAGAAGTATCTCTTCATGTCTTTATACATCTTAGAGGCTCCCGGATGGATGGAAACTGAAGAACAATGTTATTCCCTAAGTATACGGTCTTTCAGATCCGTGTTGCCCCGTGGTATGCATAACCGGCCCTTAAGTCTGATCAGATCATCGTGAAGTCTGAAGTCATATTTCTGACTCTCAAAGGTACCATCTGTCAGCTTCTGTCTGATCTCTCTCATATACTCATCTGTCCTCTGAGCCTCTCGCACCTCATCAACCAAGCTGGAGAAAGAGACTAGCGAATGGAGTGAGTGTGCTCGACGGCTCAGGGCGTCTGCTACAACATTGGCCTTCCCTTCTTTGTATTGGAGGTCAATGTCATAGTCTTTCAGAATTCTAACCATCTCCTTTGTCTGAGATTCAACTCCTTCTGAGTGAATATGTATTTCAAGCTCTTGTGATCGGTGTAGATCGTCACACTAACCCCGTATAAGTAATGGCGCCATATCTTCAAAGCGAAGACTACAGCTCCCAGCTCTAAATCATGTGTGGGGTAGTTCTCCTCATGTTTCTTCAACTGGCGTGAGGCATATGCCACCACCTTGCCATGTTGCATGAGCACGCAACCCAGCCCTCTGCGGATGCATCACAGTAGACCTCAAAGCCCTCCGTACCGTCTGGAATGGTCAGAACCGTGCGGTGGTCAGTGAGTCTTCAAACTCTGAATGATCTCTCACAGTCAGCCGTCCATAAGAACGGTGCATCTTTCTTCATCAGACTGGTCATCGGTTTCGCGACCTTGCTGAAATCCTTAACAAACTCCTGTAGTAACCTGCCAGACCGAGAAAGCTCCGGATGTCGGTAACAGTCTTCGGCCTTGGCCAAGTACGTACGCATCAATCTTTGCTGGATCCACCGAGATCCCAGCATCCGAGATGACATGACCTAGGAAAGAGACCTGGTCAAGCCAAAACTCACATTTGGAGAACTTAGCATATAGCTGGTTCTCCCTCAGTATCTCTAATACCCTCCTCAGATGTTCCTCATGTTCAACCTTCGATCTCGAATATATCAATATGTCGTCGATGAATACCACAACCGACTTGTCCAGCTGCTCCCGGAACAAGCGGTTCATCAGATCCATAAATTTCGGTGCGTTCGACAAACCGAACGACACACTGTAAACTCATAGTGGCCGTATCATGTCCGGAATGCCGTCTTCTCAATATCTCCCTCCTTAATGGCTATCTGATGATACCCCGATCTGAGATCAATCTTGGAAAACACGGATGCCCCCTTCACTGATCGAACAGATCGTCAATGCGGGGTAGTGGGTACTTATTCTTCACTGTCACTGCATTCAACTCTCTGTAGTCGATGCAGAGGCGGAGACTACCATCCTTCTTCTTCACGAAGAGAACTGGCGCTCCCCATGGTGATACACTTGGTCTGATGAATCCCTTGTCTAACAAATCTTTTAACTGTTCTTTTAACTCATTCATCTCTGCCGGAGCCATGCGGTATGGTGCCTTGGCTATCGGTCCGGTACCAGGTAGCAGCTCGATGGTGAACTCTACCTCCCGAGTGGGTGGCATGCCGGGAAGTTCCCGTGGAAAGAGGTCGGGGAACTCCGACACTACCGGTAGGTCGAGGTTGAACTCGGGGTCTCTCTCTATGTCTTGTACATAGCAGAGGTACACTTCTTCCTTCCTACTCAATTCCTTATACATTGCCATAGCGGTGGTGATCTTAGTCGAAGGCTCTCTGGGCCTCTGGCGGTACGATATTGTTACCCCAGACGGACTCCTGAGCAGTCTATGCTCGGCGCAGAGGATACGTCCCTTGTGCCGCTCCAACCAGTTCATCCCAAAATAACATCAAATCCCAACTCCCTGAACTCAATAAAACTGACTGGAAAGTCTTCCCCTTAATTCTGACAATGGCTCCTCGGTAGTAGCGAGTGCAACGAACCTTCTCCTTAGACGGGAGCGTAACCGTGAAGTCGGGTAGCTCATCAGCGTCTAGCCCCAACCTTCTCGCGAAAGATGCCGAGACAAAGGTATGCGAGGCCCCTGAGTCGAAGAGAACTGATGCCTCAATCCCATTAATCGGAAAGGTCCGGTGAGGATAGTACCGCTGGCGTCGGCCTATGCCTCTGTAAGTATGCTTAGCGCACCTTCCATACCGAGTCCATGACCTAATTGTATTCACAAGCTTCATGAGTAATGATGAGAACAAGAGTCGTAACAATTTATATGAACAACACTGTTATTTTATTCCTAACCATCCTGTTTACAACATGTGCTTCAATCCTACATCTCATTCCTTATCCCATACTAAAGCATTACATGGCTAATATTGTCTAAAGGTTAGGTTTAACCGTCCTGGTCTCATATGTCGCATTGATTACTGCTGACGGTGCTGTATTCAGCTTGATTCTCTTAATCCCAGGTACAACATCCTTGATTCTCCTCCCATAACTAATACATCCCCTGACTTAAGTATTAACTTATTAGCACGGTCCGCACGCTTCTGCTCGCCGTATAAAAATTCTGCATCTCCAATGGACCAAGACACTACGGGTATCCCTCTTTCGAGAGACTCCGTTGTCTCGTCCTTATCCTGGTGTAGTCCAAGTCGCCCATCTTTCTCGTAGAAGTTCACAATGCAAATGTCTGCTTGTATGTCTGGAATCGGTTCAGCTTCCAACTGCTGAGCGATCTCCATGACTTGTGTATTTACCGGATGGAACTCTTCGGGTATCCCGGTGGTGAGACTCCATCTTGCTCCGTGGTTTGGTAGTCTTGGCATACGGATTCCAATCCTTGCCTAAGCTCATCATTTAGCTTCATTCTTGCTCCCCTGGGTACTGGTGTATAAAAACCTCCCGGTCCCATTCCTATTGATTGCTTTCCTGATGATGGCTATTTGCGCTGGGTGTCAGGTATCCCCTTAATAAAATCATACCTGGGCGGATAACCTGACATTGTTCGGGTGGAAAGTCTATGGTTTCGATGTCGGTGTACTCCGGGTTAGGTTGAGAAGGCATTGGATAGCAGATGTTGAAGCTTCCTAAGGTGGTAATAAGTCATATCTTACTTAAGTTCTAATCTTATCTCATTCTCACTTAATTCATTTATTCACCAAACATGCATGATAATGCGGTAAGCAGGCAATTTTATTACTAAGTGGTTATAGCGGTACCTGGCCTCGATGAGGGTTCAGGCTCATCGCCCGGTCCACCAGGTGTAGTGTGGGTCCCGACTTCTGGGCTACCCGTGGATTCTTGTTGCCGCTTGCTGCCCCTTTGACCGTCAGAACCAGCTCCCTGATCGGTCTTAGTCTTAATCTTAAAACTGGGTCTGTAATTCTTACTCTCGGGTTCCCGTAGCACTCATATGCCCGGTGCCCGAGTACACCGCAAAAATTACACTCCACCTTATTCCCCTACAGTCAACCGGGGTGGTCCCCCTTGCACCTCTGGCAATAGTAGTGTCGTTGGTAGCCACCACCGGTTTCCTTTCCAGTCTCAGTACCTGATTATGCATCGCATCAGTGATTGTGTCAATGTTGTCAACCATTCTTATTTACTCAAGATGTATTTCCTTACCCTTTGGCGCCCTGGAGCGCAGGGCTTAGCAGCATAAGCATAAGTCAGCTTCAGTGGCTCATCAGTAGCCTTCTCCTTTTCCTCCTTTCCTTTTTGGTTCTGGCTTTTGGGCTTGAGGCTGGTACTTCTGTTTCTTGTACCCACCTTGCCCTTGGTGTTCTGTACTCTTCCCAGCATTCTTTCTCTTGGCATTGTCCTCGTCCCTCAGCTGGACGGTTATCTCAACCTTAGCAGCGGCATGATAGCACTCCTGCTTCCCAAGGTATTAGTTCCTCTTATTTCTCACAACTAAATCTTATTCTTAATTATATCTTACTCATTCTTATTACCTGCAAGGTAGTATAGCTCGTCGGCCCCATGCCGTAGCGGAGTCGATGGCTAAGCCCGCCATAGAAGCGGTCCACCAGTATCTGGTCTGAATATCCAAGACCTGGCAGAAGACGGAGCAAGGCGGTGAACTCTGAGTAATACTCGTCCACCGTCATCTTGTCGGTCTGCTTGAGCGCATCCAACTGTAGGCGCTTCTTCGTCTGGACATGGGCGGGATAGTACTTTGCTCGTAGCAATGCTGTGTACTGGTCCCAGCCGAAGTCTGGATTGGCCACATGCTCGGCCCTCACCAGCTTCCACCAATCGCCTGCTGCCCCCTTCAGGTAGAACGCAGCTAGACGCACCTTGATCCCAGCAGGGACGTCAAGGGTCTCAAAGGCGGTCTCCAGCTCGGAGATGTACGCCTCAAGCTTGGCGGGATCGGTCTCCCCCTTAAAATGTGCGGGTCGAAGGTCTGCAAGGCTCTTCACCCAATTCGGTTCCCGGGGCTGTGGCGGTGGAGGTGGTGCACCCACACTGGGCTGATAGCCCATGTGCCCTAATGCGGCAGCTACGATCTCTGCGATCGTCTGCCCTTCCGGTATCTCTGAAGCATGTCGCCCTACCACGGCCTCGGCCTCTCCTTCCTGACATCTGAACAATCACAACTCACATTAGATTCGTATCCACCACTGTTTCGGTTAACGAATTTATAACGTCCGTAGACGGTAAAGACGATCCACACTTAATAGTGGTCATCTGACTCTACTCACACACTTCTCACACCCTTAACCCACTACTTATATCTTAACTCATAACCTAACTCGGTGGTTATTTATGTCTGGTATTTCTTGATCAGAGCGTAACTACGCTCTGATACCACTTTTGTAACACCCCGTCTTAAGCCATTCGTGGTTATCCAACTTAACAGTAATACATAAACGTCACGCGGAAATAAACTAATACCAGGACCTTGCCACGGTCTAATCACAAGAAAATACCGCTTCTTAAATATTTACAACCGTATAGCCAAAATACATACACAACCGAGTTTTAAGTATCTCCAAAACCACAAACATCTCAAGTTCAACTACAACAGACGGGTGCACAGGCGCTACCCGTACTCAAAATAAAGTCCCACCTAGGGCTACCCGCTCCTACTCTCGTGGTGTGACTTCATGGGCCGCTTACCTGCAAGTGTAAAAACAGCCCCCAAAGGGGGTCAGCACGAATGCTGGTACGACCCTCTCGTGGCCCCCAAGCTAACGGGGCTACGACGACTAATTGTCGATAGCATGGAAGTTGATTAGCATCACAATCATAATATGAAACGCAATAAAACAACAACCAAATGAACATAAATAGCTCATATGCAAATGAACGACTCAGGCGTTCCCTTAACAAATGAGTTTGTTCTTAACTCCTTAGATCCACAATCTCCTTAACCTTATAATTGCCAACCGTTCCACTATTAGATTGGTTAGCCCTTAATTGGTTGCTTATTTTTGTAGGGCTTGGTTAACCTAGCCGGTAGCAGTGCACTATCCAGCAATAAGCACCTTTCTTAATTTGTTGGGGATGTAGGCTTGATCCCCCCACGCCATCCTTAATGTGCCTCCCACCTCAAACAGTAGTCCGGGTGGTCGGGTCGGTTTGTTGACCCTAGGCGACGAGTCCAACGACAAGTCTTATTTGGAAGTCGGATCTGATTCAGATGCCGACCTCCCCCAATACACATGTGCCGGTACCATTCCGGATTCCTCACTCCCACCCCAAGTTAAGGTTAGTGAAAGTCTTAGATACCATGTGTTAGTTAAACCTTGACGGGTATTAACCAACGTTCACCAATGTACAAATCCTCTCTTTAACTCAAAAGTATAAAGCTTAGTTAGTAGCTATCCTTAAACCTCGTGGGTTAGTGTAAAGAAAACACATACACAACGAGAACATTAATATCCAGTTGCATGCTTTATCTTGTCTTAGTCATATCAAACAAACAGGTAGCACACAAGCCGAGGGACACCTCGTTAGCAAGCAGGTCACAAGAAAGACTGTACCGTTCACCGTCGGCGACCTTTGGGTTTATCTCCTTCCAAGTCCCAATTCACAAGTCCTAAAACATTCATTCAGTTTTAGGTTATTATTCAACTCAACTTAATACAGTTACTTAACCTTCCTAGACACCAACTTTTACCCATTGTTTTTCACTAAGCCTTATGGTTTTTAACTTAACTTCTAAGTGCATCATTTCTTCATTCTATTACACTTGTTACCCACTTAATAACATTACCCACCAAACATGCCCTTAATAACCTTATAACATCAATACCTAATCATCCCATCGTTTCCTAACATTTCCCAAGCTTAAACATGATTTTTAGAGTGGTCCGGGACCTTGTCCTCAACCTAATCCCGGACCTATACTTAGTTCAAACTCTCGGCTGTTTTAATGTGGTGGTCCGGGACTTTGTATGGGACTTAAGTCCCGGACCATGCAAGCTAAAATCCTCGGGGTAAATTAGGGGGTGGTCCGGAACTTCTTACAAAACTTAAGTCCCGGACCCTATGGTTGAAGCAACTCTCGGCATGAATTTTAGGTTGGTCCGGGACTTCACCCTGGACTTAAGTCCCGGACCAGCTACAGATTTCTTCCTTTTGCATTGTTCTAAGTTTGTTACACTTGTTCTCTTCATCCTTAAATCACCCAAACTTCACACATGATCTTAGGCATACCTAATACCAAAATAACATCCTAAACTTGCCCATCTCCATCTCTAACCTTATAACCCAATTCTTACATAATCTTAACACTTGTAATATTTTCCTTAGTTTTCTAAGTGGTGTTTCATACCTATCATAACCACTATGCCAAAATGTTTCCTCACCACCATAACATCATCTCCCAAGCATCTTTCACCATCTAAATTCCTTATGTAACTACTTGAAGTCTCTTCACCTTTAAACACATTATTTTACTTCCTCCTAACAAGATTTGCATATAACCTAAACACATTTCAAACTGCCTTTGGTGTATACCAAAACACTCTTTTGATTCCTAGATCCTCCATGATGATGCCTAAGTCATTCTAACTCACAAGAACACCTTAACTCACTCTTTTTCTTCAAGACAACCTCTAAAACTTCCTAGTACTACCTTAGTCATGAAATTTCCTTAGGACATCTTAAACACAAGTTCCTCATCAAATTTTGACATGGGTTCTCTAGTATATTGTTACACCTAAACACTTGGTTTTTCACCATCAAACAACCAAGATCACTCAAATCTCATTACATCATCTAACACACATTTACACCAAAACTACACCACATCATCATATAGTGTATAAACTTAAAATGCTTGGCACTTAGGCCCTTAAATGACAATAATCTTAACCACTGAATTTCCACATATATTTGCCTTTGACCTGCGAATACACACAACAAGGCTCCCATTAAATAAAATGCTTCTTGTAATTCACCTCAACATTGTTTAACTATCTCTTTTCTCATTGGCTCTTAGTCACAAGTTCTCAAACATAATCATTGTTTCTCCTAGGTTATATAGCCCTTTTCTAATGTAAACCCTAAGCTACACTCATCATATACCTAAGTCCCATCCCTTAATGCATTAAACACCTTAAGGTAAGACATTTACCTTGTTCTTTTTCAAGCTTCACAAACTTTCTTCCTTAGGTTTTTCCTTGCTCAATCTCGGTCACCAAATCAAGTTCTCCTTGCCAATGTTCTAACCAACATTCAATGACACCAATGAGTACTAAACAACACACTAACCTTAAGGAATAAAACCTAGGTTAAAAATGTGTTTTAAGGTATTAAATTGATTGTTTTACCTTGGTTTCTCAAGACAAGCTTGGATATGAATCAAGAAGACCTCCTCTCTTGCCCTTGAGAATAGGAAACAAGCTAGAACAAGGCATAAAAATGTAGCCCCATGAGTATAGATTTTCGGTTATGAAGGAATGGTGGAAACTTGATTTTTCTTACATATTCTTTACCTTAAGAGAATGGAGAAGCCAATGAACTCTCCAAACTTGAATTTCCTGCTTATATGGCGGTTTGGCTTGGCACCAAAATAGAGCTCTTGAAGTTTTGGAAAGATAGAAAGGAAGAGCTTGAGCTAACTAAGAAGAATATGTAATTTGTTTAGGTTTTGGAGCTAAAATGAGTAAGTAGTAATCAAAGGAAGATGGAACTTACGGGGGCTGTTCTTCACGTCAATGGAGAAGAGAGAAAGCAAGAGAAATCGGTGGTGAGAGAGGAGAATGAAGAAGTGAGGAGAGAGGTACTAAGGTAAGATATTATGTTAAAAGGTGAATAGTGAATTTACTTACTTTTGCTTTCTCTTTACTTACTAGATAAGTGTGGTGAGTCACACTTAAAAATCGGCCCCCTTGTCAAATGAGGTATTGTGGTCTTTGTTGACCACTTAATTGACTTACTTTGACTAATGTCTTAAACTAGCACTATTTGGTTACTATTCACAACAAGGCACACAATGTGAAATTTTTGATTTCCATTGATTTAGACTTCCTAATGTGATACTAATTACTACACATGTTAATTAAAGAGTAATGATGGACATTTAGCCACTCAAAACCCATTTACAAGACAATTTTTCGAAAATGTGCTTTAAGACTCCTTAAAGCACATTTTATGTTTTAACTTGTTTTCAAGCTTGGTTTTCTTTGGTAATGGTTTAAAATGACCATTAGATATTACTAAGGTCTAAGAATGATATTTGGGTGCTCACCCAAGCCTCTCCAAGCTTAGAGCACGTTTTTGCTTAAACTGCTCTTTTGGTGTTTCCTATGTTTTCTTGATTAAAATGGTTTCTTAATGTTTCTAAGGCATTATTTAGCCTTCTTATATCTTAGTTTATCACTTAAACACCATATCTAAGTTTGGCGTATTTCAAAAAATAGGCCAAAGATCAACCTTGGTACCTTGGTATTCTAAGTTAAATTTTACCTTGAAATATACACTAAACACTTTTAGTGGTTAGCTCTGTTTGGAGACTAATCATGCCTTAATTGCTGTTTGAAAAAATGTAAAAGAAGCTGTGGAAAAATTATCCTAAGCTATCCGTGGCCAAACAGGCCTAAACTTGGCAAAAATAAGGTATAAATCACTTAAACCATCACTTGGTATATTAATATGTGTTTAACACACACACACACACACAACACACACACACACACACACACACACACACACACACACACACACACACACACCACACACACACACACACACAACACACACACCAACCACACACACACACACACAACCACAACACACACACACCACACACACACACACACACCAAACACACACACACACACACACACACACACACACACACACACCACACACAACACACACCACACACACACACACACACACACACACACACCACAACCACACACACACACACACACACACCCACACACACACACACACACACACACACACACACACACACACACACACACACACACACACCACACACACACACACACACACACACCACACACCACAACACACACACACACACACACACACACACACACCACACACACACACACACACACACACACACCCACACACACACACACACCCACAACACACACACACACACACACATATATATATATATATATATATGTGATAGCCGTGAGTGAACAAGGTATACAAGGTCTTATTTTGACCTTTGGGATTAAGGAATGGTTTAGATAAACTTATATAAGTAATTAATTAACATAATTGTCAAATTTAAGACATTATGTCGAAAATTGGAAATATGGAAACTATATGGTGAGGCGAAAGTTAAATGCATTTTTGAGCATTTATGAGTCATTTATTTTATAAGTATGTTTGTAATAAGGCCATGTACTTTAGGCCTTTATTATGTATATTAAGTTTAAATTAGGTTTTAAGTAGCAATATATATTACCGCAAGGAATTAGTGGTTAACCATAATTAAATTAAATTTGGGGGCTATATAATAATAAAGCCAAAGTTTGAGGTTAAAAGGATTTAAAATAAAAATTATAAGATTTTATAAAGTTTTTGGGTTTAAATGGTAATTTCTGGAAAGCTTGGGTATAAACCATAAAAAGGGAAAGTAATGGTCAAGGCAATATTAGGTGGGTCAACCTTGACCATATGGTAGGCTTTGACCAAATTAGATATGCTAAATAACTTATTTAAGGTTTTATAATAAGAAGTATTTAATTGTAACATTTTTATAACATATGGGGTAAATATGTTATTACCAAAAGTTAAGGGTGTAAATGGTATGTAAACACCCATGGGCTATTAGGAATTTTTAGGAATTTATCGGGTTGATCTTAGAATTAAAATAAACTATATATGTATAATATATAGTTCTATTGTCATGTGACACTTGGATATATATGTGGTGGAATAGTAATAACCGAGAATATATGGGTTAGGAATAATATTTATAACCCTTGGTGAAATTTGGTGATTTTTGGAATAATATAAGAGTATTTAAAAGATATGTATAATATATAGTTTTAATGATATTATGAAAATATATGTTATAAAGGGTCACATTGTGATTATAGAAAGTTGGTGGGTTGAAAAAAATTAAGAATAGACATGGGTCTGTTCGGGAAATTAAAATATCATATAACCATAGGTTATATTTATATTAAGTGGAAAATGTATAATATATGATATATATAACATAACATTACATAGGGTCAAATTATAAATTTGGAAAGTAAAGGGGTTGGAAATTAATTTATAAACAGACATGGGTCTGTTCGGTATTTACAAAATATAAAACCATAGGTTATACCTTTTTATAAGTTAAAAATGTTATATTATATGGTATATAACATGGTATAAATTATAGGATGATTTTATAAATAAGAAAACTATGGGTTTATGGAAAAGAATAAGGTTTAATGTATATGCCTATGCGGCATTAAATATAGTTTTGTATAAAAACAAATAGGTTATAAGTTAAAGGAAATAAAAATATCATATTATATGATATTAGTATATGGTATAACATTACATAATGTTATGTGGTCAAACTGGAATTTAAATGAAATATAGTACTGTACGAAATATAAAGGTTGGAAAATGAATTTTAGACTATGGTCTACAATGTTATAAATGTTATAACAATTATATGGTATTAAGAATTTAGATGAATTAATATAAGTAAGGATATTCACATTAAATAATGGACAAAATAAATAAATGAGATGTATAAACCAAGGTATATAATAAAAACCTTAGGAGTTGTAGTTATACAACATAAAATGTTACATAATATTAGGATAATAATCTTAATATAAATTGTATATAATACAATTAATGGGAATTATCATCTCAAATAAGATGATAAAAATGTAACATATAGTATAAGAGTTTTACAACTCATGAAACTTACCTATTGGTAAAATATACATATGCGAGATAATGTATTTAAGGATGGATATTATTATGGTTGGAAACCATATATATAATGGTGGAGGTATTATATGAATATAGCTTACAAACTATAAGTTATAAGTTTTTGAATGCAATATAGTTTACTAAAGATTAATGGATTATAATGCAAGTATTATAATGGATGGTGGGAAAACGATACTATATAATAAAATGCATGCATTCATGCAACAAAAAGGTTATATACCTAAGTTCAACGATGGATAAGATTAAAGAAATATAATGAATTAAAAACAGTTGAAACATTTGACCTACGAGTTTTAGTAAAAAGCCGACTGGTTTAGAGAAACCTGTAACAACTAACTATAGAAATCCGGGGATGAACTGTCGAGGTTACTTGTTATTCGGAAATACGGATTTAGTTAGTATGGAGACTGACTTATAGTTTATTACCGTTTAGATCATACTTCAGACGAAGGCGCTTGACAAGCTAGTGGTCTACACTGCGCATCCTTTTTCTAAGGTGTACGGTATGTAAAGGGGTTTGATCCGGGTTGTCCTAAGATTTCCTTGGGCTCGGATTTGGTTGATATAATTTATATGTTGTGTGGGATACGTGTATGTGTATGTGTGTTACTACATTAATTATTTATGCACGAGCGTCCTACGGGACTAACACTATGTCGACTATAGATCGACTTATAAACATACATATGTGTTTATTGTGGTGACATGGCAGTTACTTGATATAATACCCTAGTATTAATATTAAGTATATGGTAACCTAAGTAAAACACTTAGGTACGAGTCACGACATTGTCGTCTCTAGGGCATGGATCTCAAACATGAATATAACCTAGATTACTTCTAGGTATGCGTGAGACCCATTGGCAGCTAATTAATAAATTGTATTCTCCATAAACTAAGAGCATCTTAAACATTATGAGAGAGGATGGTATGAATTGGGTGAGGAATCCCGGTAGTTTACGAACTACTTGGTTGCGCATTTGTGATCACTGAGGGGATCCGATCGGGTTCCGCTATAGTATTTACCCAACAAGACCTATTTGGATCGTGGGTCAGGTGGCTACGACCTTTATATGGACGCCTTATGAGGCAAAGTGAATAGTCCGGGCCTCTAGACCTCTGGCGAAATGCGCACCTTTGTGTGTACGGGAGGACTACGTCCATGTGAGGTTTTATCGGTTGTCCAACATGACGCCCAACTGGTATTTAATTAAGATGGCTTGGATGATGGGGCCTTAAGGCCAAATTAAAATCACTAAGGATGGTGTTCGCTACGCGTTATTCAGTACTATTATTCGATATGTTTGATTAACAATTGTTGTTTGTGATATTTAATGATGTTTGGATTGGATGGTGGTGGGTGATTTTTCGGTATGAGGGGGGTCTATCTAAAGGTCTGACTAAAAGCCTAGATCCTAGAAAAAAGTCATTCTGTAGAGGGTGAAGACCGTTTATTCCGGCAGCCCTCAAATACCTACTAAATCGTCCGTCTTTCCCAGAAAGCCTAAAGGGGAGTGCAAGTGTGCACTACACCCGCTCTCATGGGCTCCACGCGACTTATGCCCTAAGGGCGGAAATTGACTAGAGTCACCACCTAGTTTAACCTGAGGAACTAGGAAGGGAGGAGAAGTTCTAAGAACCGTTGGTTGACTCTAAGATTGTTGCCTATGGATAGACTAATCTGGTCATTTCAGAGATTCTGTGTGGTTTCGCACTGGGTTCCACCCCTTAGAAGTGGCAACGACCACGACTTCGGATTGGTGCCCGAGGAAACCTCGTCTCCAATTGTCAGATGCCCCCTTTCAAATCCTTTTAGAGAGATTCATTTGAAAGCTAGGATAGGATTAGGACGAGATAGAGAAAGGAGTGGATGAGGTGAGCTTTTCTGCCAAGCTAGCACCCAAAGAGGAATGGGTGAATTCGGATGAGTATAGAATGAGAATTGGGAAAAGTCTGAGTTAAGTGAATAGACAAGACTTAGTATCTGATGGTTTGAAGTCTGTGGGAGCCAAAGAAGATTTGAGTGTTTTGAGAGGTATGAAGAACACCTTAGAGTGGGAAAAGGTGTTTTGATTGGAATGGGGTCACACCCTATGTGGGTTGCCTACGTACTCAACTCCCTATTGAGATCAGACCTTACGTAGTTCAGGTTTTGGAGATTTGGATGTTTTTGGGGTTTCGAAGGAAGTAGGGTTTTGACCTTTTGGGTCTTTGAAGGGTCAAAGAGATTTGGTCATATTGTGAGGTTTGCAATTGTCGGGCTTGTTATGAGTTTGAGGTGCAAGGGTCTATGAGATGCTCAACTCTGTGAAGCATTTGAATTTTTGAAATGATGAGGTCTGTGAGACATTCGGGTCTATGAGACGGTCGAGGCTTGAAAGGGTTATCAAATTTTGAGAGGTTCATGTTTTTGGGATGTTGAGGGCTTTCGAGGTGTTTGAATTTGATGAGTCAATTGAGATGTTCGAATTTAGAACTGTTGAGACATTCGAGTCTATTGAGCTGCTGAGACATTCGGGTCTGTTGAGCTGTTGAGACGTTCGAGTCTGTTGAGCTGCTGAGACGCTCGAGTCTGTTGAGCTGCTGAGACGTTCGAGTCTGTTGAGCTGCTGAGACGCTTAGAGGTTCGAGATGCTTGAGTTCTAAGGAGTTTGAGATTTATGATGTTTAGAATTGTTTGGGATTGAAATGAAGTTGAATTGAATTGGGAATGAAAAGAATTTTGAAATGAATTGGATTGAAATTGAGATTGAATCTAATTGAATTAAGATTGAATTGGGCTTGAATTGAAATGAATCGGGTTAGAATTGAAGTGAAATGGATTGAATTGAATTAATTGCATCGGGTTCGAATTGAATTGAATCAGGTTTGAATTGAAATGAATTGGATTGAATTGAATTGGGCTTTAGAAAATGTCAGATTGGGCCTTGAAGAATGGCCGAATTTGGTTTGGAAAAAAGGGCCAGGTTTGGGCTTTGTAAAATGGGCCGGATTGGGCCTTGTGATTAGGGTCCGATTTAAGATTTGAAATTTGGGCCGAGTTAGGCTTCAAACTGGGCCTCAGCTGGATGATTTGAAGTTGGGATTGACAATGAATTGGAATGAATTTTGAATTGTGTATGAAGAATGTTTGATGAGTGAGTGTGAGAATGATTGCTTTTGAAATGTATTTGATGTCAGAAAGATCGATTTGAAGGGTGTTTGATGAATAATGAGAGGGATTGATTTTGAAGAGTGTATGATGTGTGAGCATGAGAAGGATGATTTTGAAGGATGTTTGATGAGTCAGAAGGATTGTTTTGAAAGTGTTTGATGAGTATGAGAGATTGATCTTGTAGTGTTTGATGAGAGAGTGTGAGAGATTGATTTTGAGGAGTATTAGATGAGAGAAAACGATTTGAAATTGACTTTTTGGGCTGAATTTGGAATTGAGTTTTGGGTTTTGAATTGGATTTTTATTGGTTGAAACGAATCATTGATTGTGGGTTTTATTCTGACAATTATGGATTGTTTGGAAAATTTTATAAAGGAAGGGCATTCCCACCGACCAGACTCTACGGCCCGTTTGAGTGAGAAACATCCCCGGACCTAGAAGCTTCTCTAAACTGGACTCGATGTGTCCATAAATAAGTGGGCAAACCTAAAGGCTATTCTATGGCCATCTGTGCTAAGCTAATCTATCAATTTATAAGATGAAAATGACAAATAAAACATCCAATGTATAATAGAGCCAGATGTGTATAAACATGCATTCAAAGAATATGTACGACAAATAAAAATAATCAAATCAACAAATACACAAAATAATGAAATCCAAAACTATAAGATAGCACAAATAATAGACAGATTACAACTCATGATAAGAATTAAAGTGTTGAATTTAGAGAGAGCTGCTATGGGGGGTCGCATCGACGCCGCCTCACTCGAGCTGAAGGAGATCCGAAGAGATACACCAACCGTTTTTCACGTTTGAGGGGAGGCTCCAGTAGTCCTAGCCAAGGTCCAGCTCCTTAGTCCCCAAGCGGTTCCTCGTTCCTCAAGCAATACGTACATGCCATGGAACACAGACAAAGAGACACAAGATTAATTAGTAATGAAATATAAGAGGGTTGAGGTGTGTGCAATGGGATCATACGGCCCCTCTCAATGGGAGGAAAGGGGGCAATCTAATCATCTCCCCACCCCAACCGAGAACATGGAAAAGAGTTTCAAGCTGCCAACAAATGCTAAGGATTGTAAGATAAATCAAGCATCGGGGTTGCTACTTAAATTAATTTGTCATCTTAGATTATGACTCAAACAAAGTGTAGTATCAAAGAGGTAAAGTTGTGAGTCATGCGGGATCATACCTAGAAGGGTTTATATCATTTCCCTCTAAGATGAAGAATTAATAAGGACCATCCAACCAATGAGTGGTTTATCTTGGCAATCATAGCATAGGGCAACTATAACTCCAATCATGTTCATATCTAAGCGCAAGAGGACAAATACATGCTGGTTTCAAATCAATTTCCAAACCATATCAATGCGCAAGGGACAATTTAATATCAAAGGCGATTGAATCATAGTGCAAGTCAAAAGATAGAATTTCCAAACCCATGAGAGGGAGCAAACCAACAAGCGTAAGCGCAGTCAATTTGCATAATCCAAAGTCAAGCCACAAGTCCAGCAGGCACGACCTAAGTCAAACGAACCCAGCCACGTCCAACCAATTGATATGTACCTCGCTCAAAAAACATGAAACCAAAGGGTAAGGACCAGCCCAATAAATAGCGCAAGTGAAGTAGAGTGGGGTGATTAGCAACTGTAAAACGAATATCACAAACCGATAGATGCCAAAGGTTGGCCCACGAACCCACAATAGTCTAAAGGCAAGATTGTCCAAGACATCAAATGGGCCCATATTCTCATAAATGCCGAAGAACAATAGCGAGGCCCAAAGGATTGCAATCAGATCCAAATACACTCGCAATGCCCAAATGAATCAGGCCTACGAATGCCACCGAAATAGCGAGCAGTAAAGTAAACCGACTTACCCGACAGACCCAAGATCTGTCCAACCCAAATGCAATTCGACAGATTAAAATGGTTCACAAGCCCATTAGAATGTAATTAGGGGTTGAATTAAGCAGGTACAGGTGATTTGGGTTGAATCCGATTGTATGCTCATTAAGAAGTTCACAATAAACTAATCGAGCTTTGGAACATGGAGAACATACCCAAAAATCCAGAAGTCGACTGTAACATCAAACAATCCCTATATCCATGTACAATCAACTCAATCTCGAGAGAGTTGTCGTAGATAAACGATAAGTTCATAGATGCTGGTAATCCACGTTGTTGATGCACAAATCGTGCTTTCAGCATGCCAAAAATTATCATAAAGACAGGGATACAGAAAACCAATTCGATGGGCTCGATAGATCTCAAGAGAAGAGAAAGGATCTGAGGATTTTACCAGCTGAAAACCGGATGTATCGAGGCCAACCTTAGAGGTAAGAATGGATTAAGAACAAATTACAGAAAGGTCTCACCAACGGCGAGATTGCCGCCTGAGCCGTGGGACGTCGCCGAAACCAACTCCGAAAGCTTAGAGCATTTCGCCACAAAACACCTAGTAAAGTAGGAGGTAAACGGGATCGGGAGGAGGTCCAAATCCATGGACGCTCGAATTTGAGTTCTTCGCTGGGGAGGAATTAGGGTTGAGGGAGAGGGAGCAGAATATGAAGGTTTCTACTCGCCGGCTGGGATTGCAAAAAACCGTGATGAACTAGATGTTCCTTCGTTTGCCATCGAGGCTGCAAAATTATCGTCGGTGGTGAAAGACTGAAGCACGGGGCGGGGGCGTCTCTTGTTCGCCTTACGAAATCGTCGGTGGTGATGATGGATGTTGAAGGTGTAGAGCGCTTGCAGTGGTGGTCATCAGCAAAGCTGGGTTGCGAATCACCATGAGGAAGAGAATAAAGTGGTACAGGGCAGTTTGCTCCTTGTCGCCAGTTTGGGTTGAAATTACTGTGAGTGA
This sequence comes from Limonium bicolor, assembly GCA_023374045.1. NCBI lineage: Eukaryota > Viridiplantae > Streptophyta > Magnoliopsida > Caryophyllales > Plumbaginaceae > Limonium > Limonium bicolor. The sequence goes on from CM041777.1 coordinate 12,602,031, forward strand.
GAGATTGAAAAGAGCGTAGAGTATGTATGCTCCTGTTCGACGGTTTCGGATTGCAGAATTACTGGTGGTTCATAGGAAAGTGAAGAAGATGGATTTTGGGAATATGCAGAAGATGATTTTTGCTTCTGGGTTTGTCGATTTAAAGATGGAGGTGGGGAGCGGATTGGATGCTCGAGATAGTTTGGGAAGCAGGAAATCGAAAATGTCGGGTGGCGACTACAGTCACCATGAGGAGCATGAGGGAGACCAATTTCCATAGTAGATGGAGATAAGGAGTGGAGCGGGTGTCGATGAGAAGAATTCTGGTTAGGGTTCTCAGTTTTTTTGATGAAGAAGAAGAAGAACGAAGATTACCGGGAGATTGATGGAGCAGAAGGTTTCGACCCCGCAAGAGAAAATGTCCGGTGGCTACTGTTCCCCTTTATAATGATATATTATGATTTTTTCTTATTTGGACTAGCCAACAAGAAAAACGGGCCAAACTAGAGAGCTATGGGCCTTACTAAAGACATGAATATGAACAAGAGTCCGGTCCAATACTAGCAGCCAAAGTCAATTCAGGTCTTATAAAAATAAAAGGCTCCTTTGCTCTTCCCTGGGTTCGAACCCTGGGCGCTTGCCCACCCAAGGAGTACACTACCTAGTCACACTAAGACAGAACTCGGTATACTGATGTCGAAAGTAAAACTAGAGTTCTACAACAATTGTTTGGAAATTCATTTTCGGAAAAATCGTGTTTTACGAAATGCTTAAAAAAGATTATAAAACAATGGTTTTGTTTTGGCACGCACGCTAATACGTTTTTGAAAAAGAAAGGCGACGACCCCTCTTATTGTGTTTCTTATTCTGGAATTTGCTTTATGGGGTGAGAATTTTTGGTGTCTACAGATGGCTCCCCTTGATTCAATTCTACAAGCCTTTGTAGAATTGGATCAAGGTTGACGGGGCGCCAAAAATTCTCACAATGGTTTAGTGGTGCATAGGGATGCGACCGTGAGTGTATGAATGTGAATGAAAGTACGAGGACTTATGACGAGCCTCAGTTAGACCTCTTGACATCTAACTCTAGGACTTATGACGAGCCTATGATACTAACAATTAGGTTGATTGGGTGCACGAGGACTTATGACGAGCCTCAACTAGACCTCTTGACATCTAGCTATAGGACTTATGACGGGCCTATAATGCAATTGAAAGTACGAGGACTTATGACGAGCCTCAACTAGACCTCTTGACATCTAGTCATAGGACTTATGACGAGCCTATGATACTAACAATTAGGTTGATTGGGGTGCACGAGGACTTATGACGAGCCTCAACTAGACCTCTTGACATCTAGCTATAGGACTTATGACGAGCCTATAATGCAATTGAAAGTACGAGGACTTATGACGAGCCTCAACTAGACCTCTTGATATCTAGTCATAGGACTTATGACGAGCCTATGATACTTCAATGGTATACTGTACTAGTAGCGTAATAGCTGCCTAGCAGGCGGATGTGAAACGATCTCGCACTAGTAGCGTAATAGCTGCCCAGCGGAGGAAAAATATTGGGACCGTACTGGTAGCGTAATAGCTGCCTAGTGGGTTATGAAGTGAACGATCTCGCACTAGTAGCGTAATAGCTGCCTAGTGGAGGAAAAAAGGCGAGACCGTACTAGTAGCGTAATAGCTGCCTAGTGGGTTATGAATTGGACGATTTCGCACTAGTAGCGTAATAGCTGCCTAGTGGAGGAAAAAAGGCGAGACCGCACTAGTAGCGTAAAAGCTGCCTAGCGGGTGATGAAGTGAACGATCTCGCACTAGTAGCGTAATAGCTGCCTAGTGGAGGAAAAAAGGCGAGACCGTACTAGTAGCGTAATACCTGCCTAGTGGGTTATGAAATGAACGATCTCGCACTAGTAGCGTAATAGCTGCCTAGTGGAGGAAAAAAGGCGAGACCGCACTAGTAGCGTAATAGCTGCCTAGCGGGTGTAAAATGAAAGGCGACCGTACTAGTAGCGCAATAGCTGTCTAGCAGGTGTAAAATGAAATGCGACCGCACTAGTAGCGCAATAGCTGCCTAGCGGGTGTAAAACGAAAGGCGACCGTACTAGTAGCGCAATAGCTGTCTAGCAGGTGTAAAAATGAAAATTCGACCGCACTAGTAGCGCAATAGCTGTCTAGCGGGTGTAAAATGAAATGCGACCGCACTAGTAGCGCAATAGCTGCCTAGCGGGTGCAAAACGAAAGGCGACCGTACTAGTAGCGCAATAGCTGTCTAGCAGGTGTAAAATGAAATGCGACCGCACTAGTAGCGCAATAGCTGCCTAGCGGGTGTAAAAGAAAGGTGACCGTACTAGTAGCGCAATAGCTGTCTAGCAGGTGTAAAAATGAAAATTCGACCGCACTAGTAGCGCAATAGCTGTCTAGCGGGTGTAAAATGAAATGCGACCGCACTAGTAGCGCAATAGCTGCCTAGCGGGTGTAAAACGAAAGGCGACCGTACTAGTAGCGCAATAGCTGTCTAGCAGGTGTAAAATGAAATGCGACCGCACTAGTAGCGCAATAGCTGCCTAGCGGGTGTAAAACGAAAGGCGACCGTACTAGTAGCGCAATAGCTGTCTAGCAGGTGTAAAAATGAAAATTCGACCGCACTAGTAGCGCAATAGCTATCTAGCGGGTGTAAAATGAAATGCGACCGCACTAGTAGCGCAATAGCTGTCTAGCAGGTGTAAAATGAAAATTCGACCGCACTAGTAGCGCAATAGCTGTCTAGCGGGTGTAAAATGAAATGCGACCGCACTAGTAGCGCAATAGCTGCCTAGCGGGTGTGAAGATGCGTCAGATAGTGAGCAAATTTTGTGGGTATATGCAGATGATATGTGATGTGAGGTGATTAACCAATGTATTAATTGAATTAAACTCCCTGTTTGTGGAGGTAGGTTTTTTGTGTGAGCAGATGGCTTTATAGTAACATCAAAACCTCGGGATGGCTCCGATGGCTCCGGCATGGCTTCAAGGATCTGAGATGGCTCCAGCATGCGTTGACGACTCCGGTATGCACTGATGGCTCCGGTGTGACCAATGGTCTCGGGGTGGTTGGTGGGTTTGACATGGTTTGTGATTTTTGTGGCAATTGGTGGGTTTGATATGCCTTTGAGATTTTCAAGGTGGTTTGATGGCTCTGACGATGAATTATTATTGTTTGACGGGGTTTGTGGTGGACTTTGTAGTGAGAGGATGGTTTTTCACGAGTGAATGATGAAACACAGTTGCATGACTTTGTTGGGAGTTCCCATCATGGTTCCAGGATTTCCATGGATGGCTCCGGGATGACCTTGTGCTGATTGAGCATGACGATGCTTTGGTTGGTTCACTTTAATGATACCGAGGGGAATAGGGAAATTTTCGCCCTTGATGTGGTCGCACCCTGGACGGGCTGCCTACGTACTCAATTCCATATTGAGATCAGACCATACGTAGTTCGAATTTCTGTAGGCAAGACTCTGAGATGATCTGATGAGGGATTTAAGGTGGCTCCCGTATTGTTCTCGGACTATTAGGATGCCCCCTGTGTTTCAAGAATGGTTTCAAAGTATGAGAATGGCTTCGTGTAGCTCTAGGGATAGTCTCAATTTTTGAGGATGGCTCCCACATGGCTTCTACGTGACTTTGGGAGTGGTGTTGATGAGGCTCGAGACATGAAACTAGATGGCTCCGGATGGTCTACGCAAAGCTCCGGATGGCTCCGAATTGGGTTAAATGCAGCCCGAATATAGCCTGGGATGGCTCAGAAATGATTCGATGTAGCTCAAGGTAGCCCGGGATGGCTCTGGGATGTGTTCGATATAGCTTGATGATGGCCAGGGATGGCTCTAGTTGACATCTTTTGATCGAAAGTCACGCTTCAACACTGCAACTGAAGTCGACTTGAGCGAGACTAGGCATAGTTCTTACCGGTCAGATGCGATGATGAACTGTTATGATGCATGCATTATTACGTGCTAGGTACGATACAAAATGCATATGCAATTTTTGGAGAGAGGGTATGGCTCTATCTTTATTAATATGAGGTGTACGAATATAAGAGATCTTTGGTTCGATCTTGAGGTGATTGTTGAACTCGAGTGCGCGAATCACTTCCTCTCATGGAGGTAATGGATCAATCTCTCGTAGTCTAGCTGTGTGTGCTAATGGTGTAATGACACTCTCAACGCTCGGAGCAGTTTTTCCTTAGAATTTTTTCGAGGTTCGGACTTTCCGATCCTCACAAATTCCTCACCTGCAATGGGGTTAGTTGTTTATGATTTGGTGCTTCGATCAAAGAGTCACTCGCACTCGAAAAACCTTGTAAGGAGATGCGCTCATTCGCTCATGGTCCCTGCATTGTGAGGTGGGACATGTTTGATAACAAGCACGAAACATATGATTCATGTTTAGATCCGATACTTTCAGTTAACGCTCACCAACTAACGAGTCAGAGGTCTTTCATTGGGTTATACGGGGTTAATGGGTTGATGTATGTCACATGGGACTGAAGGATTATTTGGGAATTGTGGAGCTTTTGTGCAATAGAGGACGTGTTTCGCCTTTGCCATGGGTGGAATGATTGGACGGGTTTTGATAAACCTTTTATTGGTTTTCTATGGGACATCATTGGTCCTTCTGATTTGGATTTCTCCTTCTTGCCTCTTCTGGTGCTCAATTTGAACTTTCTTCTCATTTTGTTTTTTTGAAACTGCATTTGGCTCATCAACTTTCTCAAGCGTTCTCTGCTTTGTATTTTGGCTTTCAGCTTTGGAGTTGCATTGACTCATCGATCTTCTTGAACATTTTCGGCTTTCCTTTTGGTGTTTGGCCTTGGAGTTGCCTTGACTCACTGATTTCTTCGAACATTTTATTGTTTTTGTGGAAGATGGTGGGGAGGGACCATGGCTCCGGCTCCTTTGAGATCCTCTATTGCAAGGGCAAGTAAGTATGTAGTCGTGGGTTGGCATGTTGTGGAGTTTCTGAAGAAAGAGTTTTTCATGAAAGGCTCAGCGGGGCTCATTAAAGGGTTGTGTAAAGGGCAGTCCAAGCTTTTTGGTTTTGTGGGGTTTTTTATTCCTAATGCCTCGTCATCCTCATTAGTCAATGATTGTTTTCTTACTATCTCGGATCTTTGCATGAATCACAGTTCGTATCCTGTTTATCGACATTGATATCGCTATGAATTGTGCCTCTCCATGTGCTGAAGGAAAGCACAAGTCGCTCGTGGTTTTACCTCTGTGGACTCGCTCTATCTTTCTCATCACTCATTGGATTGTCCAAAACATTTATTTGGAATTCAAAGGAAAATACCGCTCTTCGCACCTACTCACTTGGTTTGTGGTGCTGATTTGATTGGACCCTTGTACTCATTGACGGGTCGAGAGTTAAGTGTTCACGCACTCCGTTCAATCATTCTCTGATAAGTGTCCAAATGAGCATGTTTTATAGGTGATTTCATGTATAATATTAGCACTTTTCTTGCTCATTTCTCCACTTCGGTTAGTTTTCCTCTAGTTATGTTTTATTGTTTATCTCACAAAATTATTGGTTTAACATGAGGAAAACCAAGCTGGGAGTGAAGTAGACGAAGAGACGAACGCATTGACGCAAACGGCTCAGAAAACGGAGTCCAAATGAAGAATCTAGAGCCGGTCAAAGTTCGAAGGAAAATAGGTCACGCACATTGTGTCCGCATGGGCAACCGCCCCAATATAAGGCGGACACCCACCAAGCCATGCAACCGCCTATAAACCAGGCGGACACCACCACCACCAAACCGCCTATTGTTCAGGCGGACATACATCAAAGAACCGCCTATATTTAAGGCGGTTGTACAGGCGGAAGAGAGGTGCGGGCGGAACCGCTTGATTCCAAGGCGGACGTGAGGAGTAGCGAAGCGGACGTGACCCATGCAACTCATCCAACCGCATGAAAATGAGAGGCGGACACACCGCGTCAAGACTAAAAACACGCCCGAAACAGTTTTCTTCTTCGCGCCGTCTGCAACTCGCCTTATCTATCTACTCCCGCTGTCCGCTACCTTATTTCGCTCACGCGTCTCCAGCTCCTGTCCCCTGCAATAAATGAAGAAATCAATGCTTCAATCAATGAAGCCTCAAGTAGGCAATCAACTGCAAATATCTACGGAAGACTACCTCTTCATTTCTTCTATAAATAACCATTCCCTACAACCTTGTACGAGTGCAGAGAGAAAACCAGAAATCACTCACACTCACCTCACCTCATTCTCTTCCAGTAAATCACTCTCGTATTTCATTTCACTCCATTAACACTCTAATTCACCAATTCCACTTACAATAACCTACGTACAGTTCCACTCTTCGATCTCTTCATTCTCCATTCACTATTCACGTCTCCGTGTTATTATTACGTCCAACCTCTGTCTGACTTATTACCAGTAATATGTCTGGCTAAGGAGGATTTGCTCCGGGCAAGGTTTTAATTATGGTTTGTTTAATTATGTAAACAATATTTCTACCGGTTAAATAAATACAGTTTGTTACACTTAAAGGTTTTCTCTCACCATTTAATAAATTACATGAATTTATTAAAATGTTTTCCTAAGTCTATTTTGATCAGACCAGGTGATAAATAGACAGGTTATTTAAGCCGTAAATCTGGAGAAAACTTATTATGATTTAATAAGTAAGTATTTACATTAGATGCAATTATAATTCCTCGAATTTAATGTCCGTTTACATAGTATTGCTCGAACCTTGATTAGACCGAGCATTTTCTGGTAAATGAGTTCTTAAGGGTCTATGACTTAGTCCTTAGGATAAATACAGGAATTTGCCAAACTAATATATTAAACCGGTAGAGATAGCATAATTAATCAGATTATAAAAACCTGAACCCGGAGTTCCATTTAATTCATCTGCACTCAGTTTTATAATCTGCTTAATATTTTCTCTAAAACAAGTCAATTAACTTCCCCCCTTTTGTGACAAGCTTAGGAACTATTTTATCTCGCTATAAGTCCCACGGTTTGACCCCGGCCGCTTCTGTCTTCTATACTACTGCTACCGGGTTTTAATTTGCAGCCCGACGGATATTTTGAGTATTAATTTCTCTCTTTTATCAATTTCACCAGTGCTAATAACTCACGATAAATCCATTCTGCAAAATGGCGCCGTTGCCGGGGACTTGATTTAATCTAGTCCCTAAGCCCCGGTTAATTCACCTGTATATTATAATAATCTGTCAATACTATCTTGTTAATAACCTGACTTGGACATCGGACTTCTGATCTGACTTGGACATTTGACTTCGGACTTGGACATCTAACTCCTGACATCTTAATTTTATTGTCATTTCTTTCCATTGTCATTTCAATTCCATTGTCCTTTAATATTCCATTGTCTCTAACTACTAACTTAAAATTTCTAGTCATTTCGTTCCATTGTCATTTCGTTCCATTGTCATTTCGTTCCATTGTCATTTCAATTTTCTGTCATTTCTTTCCATTGTCCCTAACTACTAACTTTAAATTTCTGTCTACTAATTCCTAACATTTTTTTTTTCTAACCCATAACAAGTTTTTTTCTCTGTTTTGAGTGGTGAATGCCTTTTACCAGGTCACACAGCTACCCAGAAAATATTAATAATCACACGGTTGGTTACATCCCAGAAATCGAGAGAACCTTTCTGCGCAATCTCAGGCAGAGACGAACTCAACGAAATACCACCACAGTGATAGATTCTGACCCGGAAGCTAACATGGCAGCTACACCAGCAACGGTTCGAAATATCAACAGGCCGTCTAACCAAGGACAACAGCCTGCTATCATCCTTCCTCACCTCAGCCTATCCGAATACGATGAGTGGTAGAAGCTGAAGCCATATCATCAGATTCGATGTGTGAAGGAGTTGGGCATGTTCGATGGCACCAGTCCAGACGAAGCCCTGTTACATGTTACAAAATTCTTGCAACATGCCAACAGTCTTACTGCAACCGACGCAGTACTTCAATATGCAAGATTGTCGTTATTCCCACACAGCCTGACGGGAAACGCGAGCAAGTGGTATCATAGCCTAACACCAAGTACCATCGGTACATGGGACGACATGGCCACCAAGTTCTACGACAAATTCCTACCCCCGAGCCGAACATTAGAGATGATTTCTGAAATCTATAATTTCAAGCAACCAGGGTCGGAGAATATTTGTGAAACTTGGGATCATTTCAAAGGACTACTACTTACTTGTCCTCACCATGGTCTGACGAAAGAACAAGTATCACAATTGTTCTACAAGGGCTTGATCGGTCCGTGCAGAACAATGGTGTTGTCTTCGTTAGGGCTGACGTTTTGAAAAAGCCGGGAGCACAATTTCTGAACAGCATGGAGTCTCTCTGTGAGGAAATTAGAGACTGGGCCTCCGGTGGATCAAGGAGCGGTACTCCAGGATTATATCATGTTGGGGAAAGTGATAACAAGTTCGACCAATTGATGAAAGCCATGAGCAACTCATGGAGAGCAATGCTCAGCAGGCAACAAAAGTCAGTACTTTGCAGAAAGTGGTTGAACAGATGGCTATGAATTCCTTCCCTCAGCAAGCTAAGTCGATTTCCCGACCACCTACTACCCCTCCAGGCTATGCTCCTCAATCCCAACCATCTCCAACTAATTCTTGTACGCAATGTTGCAGGCCTCATGATTATGATCAATGCCCCCAACTACAAGAAATGAAAGCAGCGGAGGAAGCAAACTACATCACCAACAATTCAGGATACAGACAACCATGGCAACGTAACATGCAATCCAATCTTAGCTACTCAAACACCGGAAATATCCAGAACCCACATACCCTACAAACATCCCAAAATTACAGACCTCAATCCAATTTCCAAGGAGGCCAAAGGCAATATCAAACAGCCTTATGGCAATGAAGCTTCATCGAGTCGATCAACTCAGCCCCCTTCAAATCCTGAGTCTAAAATGTCTCAAATGCAAGAGATGTTTAAGGCTATGATGGGTAAATCCCGAGATACGCAAGAAGAGGTCGCAACTCTGCGCAACAACCAAAAGCTTTGCAGTCTCAAATAACAGCTTTTAACTCAACAAAGACCTCCTGGTCAACTCCCTTCACAAACTAATCCAAACCCAAAAGAGTATGCAAAGGCAATTTACATAGTGGACCAACCCATCACATTAGCTCAAAGGGAGCAACAACCTGAGAGTGAAATGGTCCCTGAAGTGGAGCAGCAGGCCGAGGAAGAATACCTCGACATGAACCAAATGAAGCTCTATGCCAGATTAGTTGCGATAAACGAAATGATGGAAGTTCCACTAGACCTTACATCACAGCAACCGGAGAGCAAACTGGTTCATATAGTGGACGACTTACCTGAGGATTTGAATTCCTCTATATCACCACCCCGTTCGAAAATGAGCAAACGGTATCAAACTTTCTGTTTGAGCTTGAAGACAAGCCATCAGAGGACAACTTCTGCCTCAACTTCATGGAGTCTCCTCCCTCTGAAGTGAATTACCGTTATTTTCCCTCCTTCTCTGTGCTATATCCAGAAAATGAGGATAGTTTCATCCTCAAAAATGAGGAGGAGGAAATGCTCGCTCCCGTCAGAACATCCAAACAAAACACCAATATCAACCTCAAGGAGCCATCTCCCTCTGAAGTTGAAATCAATCAGGGCTCTTCATATGAGCCCTTCAAAAAGATGAGGATATTTACATCCTCAAATTCGAGGAGGAGGAGCCATCCAACTTTGATCCTCGCACCGAGGGTCATCTATTGAAAAATTTGGGCCCTTCGACAATGAAAAATAATGCCCACCCACCCCACCCGTTGAAGACCACTTCCTCCTTCATTTACATTCCAGAGGAGGAAATTTACGTCCTCGACTATGAGCAAACACCACCACTACCATCTTGCATCCATACGGCTGAACAACAGCGGGAGAATGTTTACATTCTCAATTTGAGGAAGCACTACAACCATCACCCGGTTTTCACTACAATAATAATGGCAGCAAACACCTCCTTCAAAACCAGGTTTTGTGGAGTTTGTCTTTTCTTACTGTAATTGTTACCGTTATACTGTGTTTTGATCCAGGTGGTTCGGTCCTACATATTGCCAATTTCTTGTTCCCGGTTCTACCATTGTCAACATTCATTTATGATCCGGGATAAAAAAGAAAATACGTCTAGCTAGAGACGTTAAACCCGGGCAGCTTGGTGGGAGGCAACCCACTATCTATCTTTTATCTTTCCTTTAATTTAATGTGTTTCTTTTTTGTATTATATTTCCCTTTTATTTGTTATAATAAAATGCAGGATTCACTTGAGTTCTTCTCGTTGTGTAGAATATTCTTTACAGGTTCAATTCATGACATTCCACAACTGCACTCAAGTGTGGGGAGCTCTACACACTCTACGAAATCTGGGGAGTACACTCTTTCCTTTATTAATTGCATGCCCTTTTAATTTAATTCCATCTACGCAATGAGGGCATGCTTAAGCTTAAGTGTGGGGGAAGAGTCTTTTCAGGGCATTTTGTGCTTAAATTGTTAAATCTCTCTGCTTATCTTGCATTTGTTCAAAAATTAAAAATATGTACCCTGCTAATGTAGGATGTTCTCTTTAAAAACAAATACTATTATGAATTGTGGGATAAATGGTACTTAAAAATTTTAAAATTTTGATTACTTTTGAGGAGCATTTTATATGCGGTGTGACCAAATAATCTGCAAATGGTTGGATTTTATTGCTCAGGGTTTCTTTCTGTCTTCTCTCTTAGGGATTGCTAAGGGGTGCTTCACTGTAAAAAAAAATAATAAGGACTTGCGAGACACCATTGGTAACCAACAAGAGAGAGTTGAGTGTTCTTGAATATAAAGGCGTGATACCTATATTTTCTCATCTCTTATGCAAAAGTGAAACAAATGCATAAATCTATTTTTCCTTTTGTTTTCTTCTCAATGCCCATTCTTGAGAGAAGTTGGCCATGATAAAAGTTCTCAGAGTCACACAAAGAAACATTGAAGTACCTTAGATCATACCCCGAAACTCTATATTTTATTTTTACTCTGAGCACACCTATGCCACCAGCAGTTGATTTTTCACACTCCTCGAAAAGTTTAAAGATCATGTTTATCCTACCCTTTATAATAATATTTGTTAGTATTGAGCATTTCCTGCTTGCTTAGGTACATGGTTTTGCTTGAGGACAAGCAAAAAGATAAGTGTGGGGGTGTGATAAGTGTCCAAATGAGCATGTTTTATAGGTGTATTTCATGTATAATATTAGCACTTTTCTTGCTCATTTCTCCACTTCGGTTAGTTTTCCTCTAGTTTATGTTTTATTGTTTGTCTCAAAAATTATTGGTTTAACATGAGGAAAACCAAGCTGGGAGTGAAGTAGACGAAGAGACGAACGCATTGACGTAAACGGCTCAGAAAATGGAGTCCAAATGAAGAATCTAGAGCCGGTCAAAGTTCGAAGGAAAATAGGTCACGCACATTGTGTCCGCATGGGCAACCGCCCCAATATAAGGCGGACACCACCAAGCCATGCAACCGCCTATAAACCAGGCGGACACCACCACCACCAAACCGCCTATTGTTCAGGCGGACATATCACAAAGAACCGCCTATATTTAAGGCGGTTGTACAGGCGGAAGAGAGGTGCGGGCGGAACCGCTTGATTCCAAGGCGGACGTGAGGAGTAGCGAAGCGGACGTGACCCATGCAACTCATGCAACCGCATGAAAATGAGAGGCGGACACACACGCGGTCAAGACTAAAAACACGCCCGAAACAGTTTTCTTCTTCGCGCCGTCTGCAACTCGCCTTATCTATCTACTCCCGCCGTCGCCTACCTTATTTCGCTCACGCGTCTCCAGCTCCTGTCCCCTGCAATAAATGAAGCAATCAATGCTTCAATCAATGAAGCACTCAAGTAGGCAATCAACTGCAAATATCTACGGAAGACTACCTCTTCATTTCTTCTATAAATAACCATTCCCTACAACCTTGTACGAGTGCACGGAGAAAACCAGAAAATCACTCACACTCACCTCACCTCATTCTCTTCCAGTAAATCACTCCCGTATTTCATTTCACTCCATTAACTCTCTAATTCATCCATTCCACTTACAATAACCTACGTACATGTTCCACTCTTCGATCTCTTCATTTCTCCATTCACTATTCACGTCTCCGTGTTAATATTACGTCCAACCTCTGTCTGACTTATTACCAGTTAATATGTCTGGCTAAGGAGGATTTGCTCCGGGCAAGGTTTTAATTATGGTTTGTTTAATTATGTAAACAATATTTCTACCGGTTAAAATAAATACAGTTTGTTACGCTTAAAGGTTTTCTCTCACCATTTTAATAAATTACATGAATTTATTAAAATGCTTTCCTAAGTCTATTTTGATCAGACCAGGTGATAAATAGACAGGTTATTTAAGCCGTAAATTTGAGAAAACTTATTATGATTTAATAAGTAAGTATTTACAGATGCAATTATAATTCCTCGAATTTAATGTCCGTTTACATAGTATTGCTCGAACCTTGATTAGACTGAGCATTTCTGGTAAACGAGTTCTTAAGGGTCTATGACTTAGTCCTTAGGATAAATACAGGAATTTTGCCAAACTAATATATTAAACCGGTAGAGATAGCATAATTAATCAGATTATATAAAACCTGAACCCGGAGTTCCATTTAATTCATCTGCACTCAGTTTTCTAATCTGCTTAATATTTCTCTAAAACAAGTCAATTAACTTCCCCCCTTTTGTGACAAGCTTAGGAACTATTTTATCTCGCTATAAGTCCCACGGTTTGACCCCGGCCGCTTCTGTCTTCTATACTATTGCGACGGGTTTTAATTTGCAGCCCGACGGATATTTTGAGTATTAATTTCTCTCTTTTATCAATTTCACCAGTGCTAATAACTCACGATAAATCCATTCTGCATTCTCTCAAGATTTTTCCCAAAGATGTCATTCGATACGAGAGTATGCAAACAGACTATCTACAATGCAATCTATTATGGTAATATGGAATTACTACGTATAAGATGCGTGAAATGCTGAAAGTGATGAATGAAGATGGTTGACTTTGGATTTTGACTGAATGTTTTTTTTGTGTTTTTCGTTTTGAATGCAATGCATGAGTGGTAAGGTTATGGCTAGTCTCGCTTTTGTCATTTCCAGTTGATGGTCTATGAAGCTCATCCCGTCATTGTAAGCCCCGAAGATGGTCTATGTGAGAGAAGCTGTTAGGTGTGATGTGAGAGAGGTTGTGTCAGAAAGATATTCGGTTGATGATTGGCTTCTGGAGTTTTGGGACTTTTAGGGAGTGACCACTCCCGCATGGTGGTCCCACGACATGACAATGACTACATTTTTGGGATTTTTGAAGGTATGTTTTTTATTTTGGGATTTTTTGGATGTATGACTTTTTTTGGATTTTTGGATGTGTGATTTTTTTGGAATTTTTTTTGTGCATGCTTTTTGTGGTTGTTGGTCTCTATGTACATGGTATGCTGAATGGGAAAAAAAAGCTTGAATGCTCGGTATTTCTTGCTATCACTTTGAAGATCATGTCGCCACTCATAGGCAAAGACAGTTATTCACCTGCAAACACGACCATTATTGTAGAAAGAATAATCTGACAAATGTTAGTATGCTTGAAAAATGGGATGGATGCTCTTGTGAGGTGTGTTGGAAATGTAACATGTGATTATGCATTTTCCTAAGATGAGTGTGATTCATGCATGATTAATAAATGTGAACTGATCGAAAATGGGAAGAAGCAAGTCGTATGTGCTAAAAGAAAATAGTTTTGAAAACACGTGTTTTCGAAATGGTGGATTTTCTCAATAGGAATTTTGACGCTCGGTCATTCGCAAATAAAATAGGGAGTGAGGGAACCCTATATACAATGTTCTAAATAAATTCAAAGGGGGGTGCATAACCTATACATGCAGTATATTCAGAAATTGACAAGAGAGAAAAGAATGCTAGGGAAAACCTATACATCCATTCTAAAAGTCATTAAATGGGGGATTCAAGTTAAAAACTTTTCTGAACTCTTCGGCTTCATCTTCAAGCTTCTGACTGACTGCTCACTCATGTGCGGGCTCCTGATTGGCCGTTCGTTCGAGTTCGGGCTCTTGGTTGTTCGCTCGTCTTTGGGCTCTTGCAGCAAAGCGGTACTGTGATCGAACAACAGCGTTGGTGCTCTTTGGCTTTCAACTGTTTGAACTCGAACAGTCGTTGCTAGTCTTCATGCCGCTTGACTTGGGTTGGTACACCTCTGATTTTTGGTTCAGACTGCAGTTGTTGATCTTCATGCGCTCCACCTACTCCGACAAGGGAAATAAGGGGCGTTTTTTGAGAAAGGTAAGGTGAATGATTGAGCACAAGTTCTTTGTGAAAATCCACCACTTATGTGAAACACGAATGACTAGTACGCTCCACGGTAATGACCGCTGCTCTTGAAGGTGGGTTGAACTTCAAAAATAGCGGGTCGCAACATGGGGACTAAATCATTTATTTTGAAATACGTTTATGAAAATCAACTTTGAAAATTGTTTTGAGAAACAAGTTTGAGATAATATCCGTGAAAAATGTTGTTTAAAATTTGTTTGTAAAAAGCATGTTTTTGAAATCTGTTTTTGAAATGAAATTTATGAGAAGTATTGTTTGAAAATCATTTATAAACAGTAGATTTTTGAAATTTGTTCTTTGTAAACCGCTTGACAAAGTTTATTTTTTGGAAGACTTTGATTGAAATCAATTTTGAAAACTGTTTTGGAAATAACAATTTTGAAATCATTAGAGATGAACGACTTTGAAGATATTTCATTAGAGTGTTGGACATGATTCATTTTCTGATTTTTTCTCATTTTTGAAACGTGATCACACATAGATGTAAGTGTAAAGTGAAAAATTGTGGCTGATTTTTATGTGGAGATATAAGCGTTAATGTTGGGATAATCACTTTCCAGGTCAATCGATGCTTCCATACCACCGGGGGAACCGTCGTCCCTTCACTGTTCATCTCTCGGGATTTATCTCTGTTATGCCTTGTGGGGCACGTCATCAAGAAAAACCGGAGTGCTTAAGTTCGAAAGGTCAGGATACCCGAGATGACTAGGAAACATACGCCACGGCCAGTGATGATCCGAAACACCCCACTTTTCGGGAAACTCGGGGAAGTATTGCATGGGAACGGGTCTCTCGTCAGCTGCACGGTCAGGTGTGTCTAAAGTCCAAATTATTCACTAACTACGTTGTGCCATGTATGGGTATCCGGTAAATACGGGATCCTCTATGGACGTGTAGCGTGACATTGGGCTTTAGAGACACCCGTGGTGCAGAAGAACAATGGAGAACTGAGCCCATGCAATCTTCAGGGTAAGGTAGAAGGGTGGTCAGACAGGCGGCATACAAGGGGGCAACTACCCATAAAACCCATCCTAGACACTGGATGAGGCAGCTGGACACTGAAGGCTCATAGCTTACTATGCTGGCTTTGACTCGAAAAGGTGTTTGAAAGGATCCTGAGTTGTTTCAAGGTGTAGACAACTACGGCCATACCACCTCGTGGGTTTACTCCTTAACTACGAAGGACCCATACTCAGAGGGAATCAATTGTGGACCAATTGTTAATCCCGCCCGCAGATAGTAAAGGTGACACAGAGGAATGCATGTTCCTAAACTACCCGATGCAACAATGGGTTGGCTCCTTTCTACGAAGGCCCCATTTACAAAACCGTAAATAAGCAATTATATCATGAATGAAGGGCAGTAAACATAAGGCAGTAAACACACAATAGTAAATAAGAGTGAAGCATGCAAAGGTCAAAAGCACACATGCGATAATCAAAGTCAATTTCGAACTCTAAACATTTGTCCTAACTATCCTCACAAAGCACACTCTAAGTGTGGAGTAGAGTAATCCTAAAGGCTTGGAAATGAATCTCTTGAAGGTTTTGAAAGAAGTTGGGGATTCCCGACAATTTTGAATGGAGTTCAGTCTTCCTTGACCAAGTTTATGAGAAAAACTTACTCAAGTTTTCCCCAGCAGAGTCGCCATTCTGTGGAGGGTGATTTTTCGGTATGAGGGGGGTCTATCTAAACGGTCTGACTAAAAGCCTAGATCCTAAATCATTGTGAGGGTGAAACCGTTATTCATGGCAGCCCTCAAATACCTACTAAATCGTCCGTCTTTCCAGAAAGCCTAAAGGGGAGTGCAAGTGTGCACTACACCCGCTCTCGATGGGCTCCACGCGGACTTATGCCCTAAGGCGGAATTGACTAGAGTCGCCACCTAGTTTAACCTGAGGAAACTAGGAAGGGAGGAGAAGGGTTCTAAGAACCGTTGGTTGACTCTGAGATTGTTGCCTATGGATAGGACTTATCTGGTCATTCAGAGATTCTGTGGGGTTCGCACTGGGTTACACCCCTTAGAAGTGGCAACGACCACGAACTTCGGATTAGTGCCCGAGGAAACCTCGGTCTCCAATTGTCGGGATTGCCCTCTTTCAAAATCCTTTTAGAGAGATTCATTTGAAAGCTAAGGATAGGATTAGGACGAGGAGAGAGAAAGAGAGTGGATGAGGTGAGCTTTTCTGCCAAGCTAGCACCCAAAAGAGGAATGGGTGAATTTGGATGAGTATAGAATGAGAATTGGGAAAAGTCTGAGGTTAAGTGAATAGACAAGACTTAGTATCTGATGGTTTGAAGTCTGTGGGAGCCAACGAAGATTTGAGTGTTTGAGAGGTATGAAGAACACCTTAGAGTGGGAAAAGGGTGTTTTGATTGGAATGGGGTCGCACCCTATGTGGGTTGCCTACGTACTCAACTCCCTGTTGAGATCAGACCTTACGTAGTTCAGGTTTTTGGAGATTTGGATGTTTTTGGGGTTTCAAAGGAAGTAGGGTTTTTGAACTTTTGGGTCTTTGAAGGGTCAAAGAGATTTTGTGGTATTGTGAGGTTTGACAGATTGTCGGGCTTGTTATGAAGTTTGAGGTGCAAGGGTCTATGAGATGCTCAACTCTGTGAAGTATTTGAATTTTTGAAATGATGAGGTCTGTGAGACATTCGGGTCTATGAGACGGTCAAGGCTTTAAAGGGTTATCAAATTTTGAGAGGTTCATGTTTTTGGGATGTTGAGGGCTTTCGAGGTGTTTGAATTTGATGAATCAATTGAGATGTTCGAATTTGTAGAATGTTGAGACATTCGAGTCTATTGAGGCTGAGACATTCGGGTCTGTTGAGCTGTTGAGACGTTCGAGTCTGTTGAGCTGCTGAGACGCTCGAGTCTGTTGAGCTGCTGGACGTTCGAGTCTGTTGAGCTGCTGAGACGCTTAGAGGTTCGAGATGCTTGAGTTCTAAGGAGTTTGAGATTTATGATGTTTAGAATTGTTTGGGATTGAAATGAAGTTGAATGAATTGGGAATGAAAAGAATTTTGAAATGAATTGGATTGAAATTGAGATTGAATCTAATTGAATTAAGAATTGAATTGGCTTGAATGAAATGAATCGGGTTAGAATTGAAGTGAAATGGATTGAATTGAATTGAATTGCATCGGGTTCGAATTGAATTGAATCAGGTTTGAATTGAAATGAATTGGATTGAATTGAATTGGGCTTTAGAAAATGAGTCAGATTGGGCCTTGAAAATGGCCGAATTTGGTTTGAAAAAAGGGCCAGGTTTGGGCTTTGTAAAATGGCCCGGATTGGGCCTTGTGATTAGGGTCCGATTTAGGATTTGAAATTTGGGCCGAGTTAGGCTTCAAACTTGGGCCTCAGCTGGATGATTTGAAGTTGGGATTGACAATGAATTGGAATTTTGAATTGTGTATGAAGAATGTTTGATGAGTGAGTGTGAGAGTGATTGCTTTTGAAATGTATTTGATGTCAGAAAGATCGATTTGAAGGGTGTTTGATGAATAAGCATGAGAGGGATTGATTTTGAAGAGTGTATGATGTGTGAGCAGAAGGATTGATTTTGAAGGATGTTGATGAGTCAGAAGGATTGTTTTGAAAGAGTGTTTGATGAGTATGAGAGATTGATCTTGTAGTGTGTTTGATGAGAGAGTGTGAGAGATTGATTTTGAGGAGTATTAGATGAGAGAAAACGATTTGAAATTGACTTTTTGGGCTGAATTTGGAATTGAGTTTTGGGTTTTGAATTGGATTTTTATTGGTTGAAACGAATCATTGATTGTGGGTTTTATTCTGACAATTATGGATTGTTTGGAAAATTTTATAAAGGAAGGGCATTCCCACCGACCAGACTCTACGGCCCGTTTGAGTGAGAAACATCCCCGGACCTAGAAGCTTCTCTAAACTGGACTCGATGTGTCCATAAATAAGTGGGCAAACCTAAAGGCTATTCTATGGCCATCTGTGCTAAGCTAATCTATCAATTTATAAGATGAAAATGACAAATAAAACGTCCAATGTATAATAGAGCCAGATGTGTATAAACATGCATTCAAAGAATATGTACGAAAGATAGACAGAATAAAAATAATCAAATCAACAAATACACAAAATAATGAAATCCAAAACTATATAGCACAAATAATAGACAGATTACAACTCATGATAAGAATTAAAGTGTTGAATTTAGAGAGAGCTGCTATGGGGGGTCGCATCGACGCCGCCTCACTCGAGCTGAAGGAGATCCGAAGAGATACACCAACCGTTTTCACGTTTGAGGGGAGGCTCCAGTAGTCCTAGCCAAGGTCCAGCTCCTTAGTCCCCAAGCGGTTCCTCGTTCCTCAAGCAATACGTACATGCCATGGAACACAGACAAAGAGACACAAGATTAATTAGTAATGAAATATAAGAGGGTTGAGGTGTGTGCAATGGGATCATACGGCCCCTCTCAATGGGAGGAAAGGGGGCAATCTAATCATCTCCCACACCCCAACCGAGAACATGGAAAAGAGTTTCAAGCTGCCAACAAATGCTAAGGATTGTAAGATAAATCAAGCATCGGGGTTGCTACTTAAATTAATTTGTCATCTTAGATTATGACTCAAACAAAGTGTAGTATCAAAGAGGTAAAGTTGTGAGTCATGCGGGATCATACCTAGAAGGGTTTATATCATTTCCCTCTAAGATGAAGAATTAATAAGGACCATCCAACCAATGAGTGGTTTATCTTGGCAATCATAGCATAGGGCAACTATAACTCCAATCATGTTCATATCTAAGCGCAAGAGGACAAATACATGCTGGTTTCAAATCAATTTCCAAACCATATCAATGCGCAAGGGACAATTTAATATCAAAGGCGATTGAATCATAGTGCAAGTCAAAAGATAGAATTTCCAAACCCATGAGAGGGAGCAAACCAACAAGCGTCAGTCAATTTGCATAATCCAAAGTCAAGCCACAAGTCCAGCAGGCACGACCTAAGTCAAACGAACCCAGCCACGTCCAACCAATTGATATGTACCTCGCTCAAAAAACATGAAACCAAAGGGTAAGGACCAGCCCAATAAATAGCGCAAGTGAAGTAGAGTGGGGTGATTAGCAACTGTAAAACGAATATCACAAACCGATAGATGCCAAAGGTTGGCCCACGAACCCACAATAGTCTAAAGGCAAGATTGTCCAAGACATCAAATGGGCCCATATTCTCATAAATGCCGAAGAACAATAGCGAGGCCCAAAGGATTGCAATCAGATCCAAATACACTCGCAATGCCCAAATGAATCAGGCCTACGAATGCCACCGAAATAGCGAGCAAGTAAAGTAAACCGACTTACCCGACAGACCCAAGATCTGTCCAACCCAAATGCAATTCGACAGATTAAAATGGTTCACAAGCCCATTAGAATGTAATTAGGGGTTGAATTAAGCAGGTACAGGTGATTTGGGTTGAATCCGATTGTATGCTCATTAAGAAGTTCACAATAAACTAATCGAGCTTTGGAACATGGAGAACATACCCAAAAATCCAGAAGTCGACTGTAACATCAAACAATCCCTGTATATCCATGTACAATCAACTCAATCTCGAGAGAGTTGTCGTAGATAAACGATAAGTTCATAGATGCTGGTAATCCACGTTGTTGATGCACAAATCGTGCTTTCAGCATGCCAAAAATTATCATAAAGACAGGGATACAGAAAACCAATTCGATGGGCTCGATAGATCTCAAGAGAAGAGAAAGGATCTGAGGATTTTACCAGCTGAAAACCGGATGTATCGAGGCCAACCTTAGAGGTAAGAATGGATTAAGAACAAATTACAGAAAGGTCTCACCAACGGCGAGATTGCCGCCTGAGCCGTGGGACGTCGCCGAAACCAACTCCGAAAGCTTAGAGCATTTCGCCACAAAACACCTAGTAAAGTAGGAGGTAAACGGGATCGGGAGGAGGTCCAAATCCATGGACGCTCGAATTTGAGTTCTTCGCTGGGGAGGAATTAGGGTTGAGGGAGAGGAGAGCAGAATATGAAGGTTTCTACGCCGGCTGGGATTGCAAAAAACCGTGATGAACTAGATGTTCCTTCGTTTGCCATCGAGGCTGCAAAATTATCGTCGGTGGTGAAAGACTGAAGCACGGGGCGGGGGCGTCTCTTGTTCGCCTTACGAAATCGTCGTGGTGGTGATGATGGATGTTGAAGGTGTAGAGCGCTTGCAGTGGTGGTCATCAGCAAAGCTGGGTTGCGAATCACCATGAGGAAGAGAATGAAAGTGGTACAGGGCAGTTTGCTCCTTGTCGCCAGTTTGGGTTGAAATTACTGTGAGTGAGAGATTGAAAAGAGCGCAGAGTATGTATGCTCCTGTTCGACGGTTTCGGATTGCAGAATTACTGGTGGTTCAAAGGAAAGTGAAGAAGATGGATTTTGGGAATATGCAAAGATGATTTTGCTTCTGGTTTTTCGATTTGAAGATGGAGTGGGGAGCGGATTGGATGCTCGAGATAGTTTGGGAAGCAGGAAATCGAAAATGTCGGGTGGCGACTACAGTCACCATGAGGAGCATGAGGGAGACCGATTTCCATATAGAATGGACGATAAGGAATGGAGCGGGGTCGATGAGAAGAATTCTGGTTAGGGTTCTCAGTTTTTTTGATGAAGAAAGAAGAACGAAGATTACCGGGAGGTTGATGGAGCACAGGTTTCGACCCCGCAAGAGAAAATGCCGGTGGCTACTGTTCCCCTTTATAATGATATATGAGGGTTTTTTCTTATTGGACTAGCAACAAGAAAAACGGGCCAACTAGAGAGCTATGGGCCTTACTAAGACATGAATATGAACAAGAGTCCGGTCCAATACTAGCAGCCAAAGTCAATCAGGTCTTCTAAAAATAAAAGGCTCCTTTGCTCTTCCCTTGGTTCGAACCCTAGGCGCTTGCCCACCCAAGTACACTACCCAGTCACACTAAGACAGAACTCGTATATACCGATGTCGAAGTAAAACTATAGTTCTACAACAATTGTTTGGAAATTCATTTTCGGAAAAATCGTGTTTTATTACGAAATGCTTAAAAAAGATTATAAAACAATGGTTTTTGTTTTTGCACACTGCACCTAATCGTTTTTTGAAAAAGAAAGGCGACGACCCCTCTTATTGTGTTTTTATTCTGGATTTTGCTTTATGGGGTGAGAATTTTTGGTGTCTACAGCAGTACAGAGAAGGAATGAAGGCCGTGAAGTGTTAGAGCTCGTTTCTTTTGATTTCTTTTTGTCTGTAAACAATGAATTTGAGAATGGTGTACTAAGTAGTACACGGCTGTGAGTTTTTGTTAGCCGGTGTACCATGGGGTACACCCTTTTGGACATGGATAGAATGGAGCATTGGTATAGATGAGTAGGTGATTAAACTCATTCTTTTGGTAGGTTGGAAATGGGAATGTAATTGAATATACTTTAAATACTCGGTGATCCCAGAATGTAGGAATGTTATTTTGTATTCGGTATGCATTAAGGTAGTGGCTCGGTATACTATGTTCATCAGACCGTCACTGTAAGTAGTAATAGCCTTGCTAGCCGTATGGGCGGTTAGCGGCGTTGTATCACCCGCCGTAGTAGGTAGTATTTCCGCTGCAAGTAACTCTGATTATGGGATGATTGGACGGTAAGCATAGGATTAACGGTAGGGGTGTTACAAAAAGTGGTATCAGAGCGTAGTTACGCTCTGATGTCCATAGTACCGAGCATAGGGGATTACCGAGTTAGGATTTCAACCGTCTTAAGACGGATACTTAGAAACCTAACTAGGAACTACCGTTGTTAACAACGGATACCCTTGACGTTCTTAAGAACGATACCTTGTTTAAATTCCAAGACCTTTGAGTCATATCTTGCGGAGCCTAATGTAATGTATATGTTCAGATGTCAGGAAGAGGTCCAGGTCGCCCTAGAGGAGGGGGCAATGACGGACCCGGCACGCAGACGATAGCTGAAATCGTCGCTGCCACGGTAGCGCAGATGCTACCCCAAGTGATCCAAGCAATGCAACAAAACCAGCAAAACCAACAGAACCAAGCGGGACCAATCCCTCCCCCGCCACCCAGAGAAGCGAACTGGGTAAAAGCTGTAGCGGAACTCCGCCCTCCTTGCTTTAGGGGCGAGAGTGATCCGGCTAAGCTCGAAGCCTACATCTCCGAGATGGAGACGG
Source organism: Limonium bicolor (assembly GCA_023374045.1). NCBI lineage: Eukaryota > Viridiplantae > Streptophyta > Magnoliopsida > Caryophyllales > Plumbaginaceae > Limonium > Limonium bicolor. Next base: position 12,624,696 of record CM041777.1, read on the forward strand.
CATTTGAAACCCTTGAAGCTCCTGCTGGAGTTCGAGTCAGAGTTGCTGCTTATTATCTGAAAGATGCAGCCATGGATTGGTGGAAGCTAGTCAAGCACGAGCACGTCAACGACCCCACATTCGATTGGGAGTCTTTTGCATCACTCCTCCGATCCAAGTACTATCCAGAGCACGTAAAGACTAAGAAAAGGCTAGAGCTAGATGCCTTGAAGATGACAGACAAGATGTCTGTGGATGAGTACTACCGCACCTTCACTTCCATTCTCCGTCTTCTCCCTGATCTAGGATACACCGGCCAGGTGTTGGTCGATCGCTTCTATGGCGGTCTGAGCCATCGCCTTCGGTACGGTATGGGCTACACACGATTTACCTCCCTTCAGGTAAATATCGGTTAACCCTTAGTATCATTTCAATTCCTTGAATTCCTTAAATTCCTTGAATTCTTTGAGTCTTTCCTTATTCTTCCTTAAATGAGAATCCCGGCTAATACCTGAAACTTCAGGAGTGTTATCACGCGGCTTCTCGCGTTGAAATCACTTGCCAACTAAGGGATGAAGAAACCGCGCTGAAGCGCAAGGCCAACAACAAGAACACCAATGGCGAGGAGCAGAACCAGGGTAAAAGCTGGAAAAAGAAGAAGGGAAATTTCTTTCAGCAATCCCAAAAGAAATTCCCAAGTGAAAGCAGTGCCCATGCTGAGCAGGGCAAACCGGTTGAACTTCTTCAACTCGGTTCATCTGCACCGGTGGCAGCAAAGCCACTGAGATCATACCCACCTAAGGGTAAACTTCTATCTCTAATTCGTATTCGTATCAGTATCATATCTAGTATATCCACGCACACATGTGCTAACCCTCTAAACCTTAGGTTCTGGCTCCGGTGTCACCAAAACCTTCTCCGATGGCCGCACCTATGTGTGCAGGAAGTGCAACCTAGACCATCCCGGCAAGGACTGCTATGGGAGAGAAATCAAATGCTACAACTGCCAGAAACCGGGACATACAGCCAATAAATGCCCAGAGAATGCCAAGCCAAAGGGGAACTACCAAAGCTACAGGCAGAGGGAAGGCAAGGAGGTTGCATCGGGTGATGCACCAGCCCAGCAAGCACCACAGGGACAGGGATCCCGGGGACCTCAGCGGAGTGCACCTCAGAGGCAGCCTGTCCTTCATGTGATTGACCGTGATGGGTCCGGTTCTAAATCCGGCCTAGGTAATAATCTAAACCTTTAATCCTTGAAGTAGCATGTCTAAGTAGTAGAGTAACTGTTTGAATGAATGCATGAGTAAGTAAATTGAAGTGTGTATTAAGCATGAAATGAAGTAGTTGAAACTAGTACTCACCGTAGATGAAATTTGTAACCATAGGAAGCTTTAGTATCTGTTATCCGATACCGGTAAACCTGAATCAAGAAGAGATCGACATCACCAACCACTACTACACCAACGGACAGTGTCAGGTCATCCGACCAGGTATGATCTTATTAAGGGGATACCTGACACCCGAAGCAATCTCAATCATTCGACGATGCAACGAGCTAGGAACGGGTCAAGGTGGATTTACACCCGAATTCCCCGGTGGAGCGAAGATGAAGCTAAATGATGTGCTTGGGAAAGGATTGGAATCCTTATACCAAGACATACCAGAGACACGAACACAAGATGGAGCAACGCCACCGACAATACCTCCAGATTTCAGACACTTGTCACACAAGCGTAGAAATTGCACAACAATGTGAATATGATCCGATCCCCGCACTTGAAGCGGACCTTTGTATTGTCAACTTCTATGAGAAAGAAGGAAGACTTGGGTTACACCAAGACAAGGACGAGACAGCGGAATCTCTTGAACAAGGAGTGCCCGTAGTGTCTTGGTCCATTGGTGATGACGCCGTATTTTTGTATAGCGAGCAGAAGCGTGTGGACCTCGCACAGAAATTGGTATTGAGATCAGGAGATGTCCTAATCATGGGTGGAAACTCTAGGTTGCTGTATCACGGTATCAACAAGATCAAGCTGAATACGCACCACCGGCATAATCAATGCCACACACATGAAACCAGGACGCCTGAACCTTACCTTTAGGAAGTATTAAATGCATAATGTCATGTAATGTACTAGTAACGTGTATTAGAGACACGGTATGTATGATGGTTGGTTTATCAATAAAGAGCAGTGTTGATTTAATTCCACTTGTGTCCACCATCATACTTAATCCATTGTGAATTCAATAGGTTGTGGACTCGGTACCGAAGGTATCCTGAGCATCCTCACCGAAGCACAAGCCGGCAAAGCGGCACCATCTTGAACGGAACCTTCCCAGTAATGGCATTGAAGCCAATGTGTTATTCGACTCCGGCGCCTCTCACACTTTCGTATCGCCATCCTTTGTGAAGAGGTTGAAGCTAGATGCGGAAGAGCTACCGAACTTCATGGTTACTCTCCCATCGAAGGAGCGAGTAAAGTGCACCAAATACTATCAATCAGCCACCATCGAAATCAAAAACGAAGCGTTTCCCATTTCCTTCATCGAATTCAATGGATTGGGATTCGACTTAATCATCGGAATGAATTGGTTGGAGCGGCACAAGGGTAGAATCCTCTGCGCCGAGCATCGTTTGCTGCTCAAGAGTCCTTCTGGGGTTACTGTATCTTACCGCCAGAGACCGAGAGAGCCTTCGACCACACTCATATCTGCTATGGCTATGTACCGGGAGCTCAGAAAGGGCCAAAGGTGTATCTGTGCTATGTACAAGACCTGGAGAGAGATCCAGAGTTCAGTGGATGTACCGATTATCTGAATTTCCTGATGTATTCCCTAAGGAGCTACCCGGCATGCCACCTCAGAGAGCGGTTGAATTTGAAATTGATCTTTTGCCAGGTACCGGTCCCATTGCTAGGGCACCGTACCGCATGGCACCTGCTGAAATGACAGATGAAAGAGCAGTTGTGATTACTTGACAAAGGGTTTACGCCCGAGCGTATCACCCTGGGGAGCACCGGTCCTCTTTGTGAAGAAGAAGGACGGTAGCCTCCACTTTGTATTGACTACCGCGAGCTGAATGCGGTCACAGTCAAAAATAAATACCCATTGCCACACATCGACGACCTATTTGATCAGCTGAAAGGAGCATCAGTCTTCTCCAAGATCGACCTCCGTTCTGGGTATCATCAGATTGCAATCAAAGAACAAGACATTGAGAAAACGGCATTCCGTACCAGATATGGCCACTACGAATTCACAGTGATGCCATTCGGTTTGTCAAATGCACCAGCAAAATTCATGGACCTCATGAATCGTCTATTCAGTGAGCAGTTGGACACTTCAGTGGTTGTCTTCATCGACGACATACTTGTATACTCAAATCAGCAGAGGAACATGAAATTTATTTGAGGAAAGTACTTGAGACACTGCGCGAGAACCAGCTGTATGCGAAGTTCTCCAAGTGCGAGTTCTGGCTAGATCAGGTATCATTCCTTGGTCATGTCATCTCGAGCGCAGGCATTCAGTTGACCCTTCTAAGATAGAAGCTGTACGATCATGGCCTAGACCCAAGACTGTTACCGACATTAGGAGCTTTCTTGGTCTAGCCGGTTACTACCGGAGATTTGTAAAGGACTTCTCGAAAGTCGCTAAGCCCATGACTACATGATGAAGAAAGATGCACCATTTGTATGGACAGATGAGTGCGAATCATTTCAGAAACTAAAGGACTCATTGACCTCAGCGCCCATCCTTACTCTTCCAGAGGGCACAGAGGGATTTGAGGTATATTGTGATGCATCAGGCAAAGGAATGGGATGCGTGCTCATGCAGCATGGCAAGGTTGTTGCTTATGCCTCCCGCCAGCTGAAAAAGCATGAGGAGAATTACCCGACTCACGACTTAGAGTTAGGAGCCATTGTCTTCGCCTTGAAGATATGGCGACACTATCTTATGGGGTAAGCATCACCATCTACTCCGACCACAAAGCTTACAGTATGTATTCACGCAGAAAGAACTGAATTTGAGACAGAGAAGATGGATGGAGTTTCTTTCAGATTACGACATCAACTTGCAGTATAAGGAAGGGAAGGCAAATGTTAGCCGACGCCCTGAGCGTCGAGCACACTCGCTCCATTCGCTACTCGCTTCTTCTAGCTTGGTTGACGAGGTGCGAGACGCTCAGTTGAGCGACCCTTACATACCGAAATCAGACAGATCACAGATGGTACATTTGAGAAGAAGAAGTATGACTTCAAGCTACATGAAGATGGTTTGATTCGGTTGAATGGCAGGCTATGCGTCCCCGAAGCAATGCTGAGCTAAGGGATCGTATCCTGCGAGAGTCACATAGTTCCACATTGTCAGTCCATCCAGGAGCCTCCAAGATGTACAAAGACATGAAGAGGTACTTCTGGTGGTCTGGAATGAAATCAGAGTGACAGAGTATGTATTGAGATGCTTACATGCCAGAAAGTAAAGTTTGAACATCGTAGACCGGGCGGAATGGTACAATCGATGCCAGTTCCGGAGTGGAAATTTCATGATATCTCCATGGATTTTGTTGTAGGACTCCCACCTGCCAGGGGGACTCAACATGATCTGGGTTGTAGTCGATCGCCTTACCAAGGTTGCCAGATTCATACCGATGAAGGACACCTGGAAGGTAGTGAAGCTAGCTGAGCTATTCGACAGGAGATTATCAGACACACGGAGTCCCAAACATAGTATCTGACCGCGACACCAGATTTCTTTCGAGATACTGGAGAGCTACACGGGAAGCGTTGGGTACAGAATTGAAGTTGAGTACCGCCTTCCATCCTCATACCGACGGTCAGACAGAAAGGACCATCCAGACACTGGAGGACATGCTTCGGGCATGTGCCTTAGACTTTCAGGGGAGTTGGTTAGATAAGCTTCATCTTATCGAGTTTTCTTACAATAATAGCTATCATGCATCGATTAAGATGTCTCCTTTCCAAGCTCTATACGGTAGACCGTGCCGTACACCTTTGTGTTGGGATGAGTCGAGTGAAGCGGTCATCATAGGACCGGAGTATCTTGAGCAAGTGCAAGCTGAAGTTCAGCAGATTCGAGCTAATATGAAGGCAGCCCAAGATAGACAGAAATCCTATGCGGATGTGCGACGACGCGACCTTGAGTTCGCCGTGGGCGACCAAGTGTTCTTGCGCGTTTCACCTATGAAGGGTGTCTTCCGATTTGGCCAGAAGGGAAACAACTGAGCCCAAAGTTTGTAGGGCTGTATGCTATCACCGAAAGAGTTGGAGCTGTAGCCTACAGGTTAGCACTACCTGAGGACTTAGGACGTGTCCATGATGTATTTCATGTGTCACAACTCAAGAAGTACATTGCTGATCCTTCTCATCTAGAGCCTGAGAGACTATCTATTGAGCCGACCATGAGATATGTTGAACCCCCAGTGAGAATCCTTGATAGGAAGACCAGAGACACTCGCCATAAGTCTATACGAATGTTGAAGGTCCTATGGTCTAACCATAATGTCGAAGAAGCGACATGGGAGTTGGAAGATGCCATGAAGGCTAAGTACCCACAGTTATTTATAGACTAGATAGTCTAGTATTTAGTAATACGGGTACGGGGCGTACCCCTTTTAAGGGGGGTAGAGCCCTTTTGCTTTTGCATTGCTTCAGGTTAGCATTGCTTAGTGTGTAAGTATTGTAGTAGGTTTTGATAGCACATGTAGTGCGAAGTGTATGTGTAATGTGAATGTATGGATGTGTATGTGCAATGTGTAATGTAATGGTGTAATGCGTATTGTGAATTGCAATTGTGTATTGTGTGATGATATGTATGGAAACGATGGATTGTGTATGTGAACTGTGCATGATGCTTGAAGTGTATGCTTGCAATGTGTAAGAAGTAAACACCTCATAGGTGGTAGAAAGACACATTATGGCAATTGGTTTGCCTAATGAGTAGTAATTAAACTATAACCTTGAACAACTTTGAGGGCAAAGTTTCTTAAGGGGGTAGATTGAAATACCCCGTAATTAAAAATAGTGATTAATTAGGCTAATAAATATTTTAGAAGCTTAATTAAGCCTAAATAAATATTAGGGAATAAATCCCGAAGAAAACGGATCCTTAAAATGGATTAAAAACACTAATGAACATTAAAGCGCGTTTTTCGAGGTAACCGGGAAAACGCGACTTTAAGCGGGTCAAATAGACTCGTAACAATTTTAGTCAACTAAATAGCCATTAATAAATATTAGTGAAGGTCTAGGACCAATAAAATCAATAAAACGAGAAAATAGTAAAAACTGTCAAAAACGGGAAGTTGTGGGGTGAGAGTGTAATTAAAATAAGTTAGTGTGTCCACTTTGAAAATAAAAATGTAAGTGAGTGTGTGTGTGCTGTATGGGCCGAACTGCCCTCTCTCACACCCCTCTCTTAATTCCTTCCTTATTTGCAAAAGGACAAAACAAATAAAAATAAAAAAAAATAACTCTCTCTCCTCACTCACTCATAACTCACGTACTGCATCTTCTCCTTCCTTTCTATTCTCTTCTCTCGCGACTGTAATGGCGATTTGAAGCAGCCACACACAGCCATCTTCTTCCTCATCTTTGAAACCTCAAACCACCACCAAATGCTACAAAAACCATACCGTTGAATTCGTATCGTCAAGGAGACCATTCTCCACCTTTCAAAAATCTAAAACCACCAACTTTAATTTTGAGGGTATTATCGGTTGAGAGCTTCAAGAGCACCATTTCAAGATCTAGCATCTTCTCCATGTTCTAAGGTAAGAAGTAGACCCAAACTCCACTCTTTTCCATGTTTCCTTGCAAAAATAAAACTCACGTAACACCACTATTATATTGCTAGCCGTTTTGGTGTTCCATCTTGAGGTTGGAAGCCTTGTCATTTGCTACTCACCCAAAAACCCCATTAGAAGCTCAAGGTAAGATCCCCTAAGAGTTTTAAATAAGTCCTCATAAGTTAGGGTTTAATACGTGAGATATAAAAACTTACTAGTTTGGTGTGTATGGGTGTACCTTGCTACGTGGTGTAGTTTGGTTGAAATAAAACAAGAAAACAAAGAAGGGAAGAGGAGCAAGAAAGGAGAAAGAGGAGAAAAGGAAAAGAAACAAGAAACCAAGGTAATGTGAAGCCTCTGTATAATTTTAATGTTTGTGTATGTGTAGGAATATTGTTTTAGCAATGAACTAAACTATTGTAACCGTGGGAAAAGAATGGGTACACTAATGTGAATGGTAGTTGTAGTTTGAAGTTTTTGGAAACAAGAGAATAATATGCTAAGTGTAAATGTTGAGTGTGCAGGAGGTATTAGAAATATATGTGAGAATAATGTATATGTTAAACAGGTTGTGAATATAGTGAGTGTGCAAAATTATGTGGTGAGAACACTTAGTAATGTAGGGAACCTCTGTCAAAATTTGTTTAGGAATGTAGAGTCTTGGTTGATGTTAGAAAAGAAAGAAACAGAAGAGAATTACAGAGAAGGAAAAATGAGATTGTTCACTTTGTTTTGTAACAGGAAAAGAAATGTAATTGAGTGGAGTTGTAAATGGTAAAACGTGAGTGTCAAACTAAGTTAGGATAGTTTGAGAGTCATCGAGTTAGTGGGAAGAAGAATAGGAAGGTCTGTAGCATTATTTGAAGAAGTAGAAATGTAACAGAGGAAGAAAAATTACAGTAAGGGTGATTATGTAATAGATTTTTATAGTGTTGGTTTAGGCTAGTTTTAAATGCTTAAACAAAGTTAAAATAGGCTAGATTATATGTAGAAATATTAGGGAAGAGATTGGTAGAAGTTTGGAATTGAAACAAGTTGAAAAACCTATATAAATCACAATACTGTAACTAGTCCGGGTTTGCAAACCACGCACAAACCCGGACTAGCATGAAAACACGACAGAAAGTTTTTACAAGGGATGGTCCGGGTTTACAAACCAGGACACTAACCCGGACCACCCCTAAATCACACCCGTAAGTTCTACAAACATGTGGTCCGGGTTTGTAAACTAGCACACAAACCCGGACCATGCTCAAATCTTACCCGAGAGTTCTAAAACCTTGTGGTCCGGGTTTGTAAAGTAGGACACAAACCCGGACCAGTCCCAAATCTTACCTGAGAGTTTTTCCAAGTGGGGGTCCGGGTTTGTAAACTCGGACAGTAACCCGGACCACCCCAAAATTTGTACAGAAACTATTTTAAAGCTTAGGTAAGGATGGGTAATGATGGGTAATATTATAAGATGATTAAGACATAATTAATGAGTTTAAAGGTCATTAAGGCCATAAACAAGTTTAGAAAATAATTTTAAGTAAGTAACATAAGTACATGTATTTGAACAATAATGAATTAGTAAGTATAACAAAGAAATGTTAGTAAAGTAGTAGTAAGGTTAAGTAAGGGTAATTAACCACCCAATTGTATGTATATGTTAGGACTTGGATTGTGACACCGGAAGGACGTTTGGAAACACGTACGACGGTGAACGGTATGATTCCTCATGCCCCGTATGCTATCTTGGTTACTCTGATTTGTGTGTTGTGTGCTAATTGATCACCAAATAAGATAAATGCACGAATCGGAGTTAATATGCATACTTGTGAATATGTAGTGTTGTATGTTGTGAATACTTTCTTAAATCTTAGTTTGTATAATTCATGAAATGTATGGATGATGATGAATGTGTGTATGTATGTTGTATTGCATCGTGACCGATTATTTGTGTGAATGGACTTCTAACTTATTCCTAACAAGCTAACCATCCTAACTTAAATTGGTAATTAAATTGGAATGAGTAGAAGTCCGATATAGTTTCGGCCACGCGTGAGGATGAGGAGACACAAGAGGTTGGATCCGATTCCTGACTCTTAAACTGGTCCGCGGCCCAAATCCCTTAAGTGGGTAGCATCCCGGATTGGTGAGTCAAGTAAATCCCGGAGGTGGGACGGAGTAGTCCCCAGGGCCGGAGGTCCCGACGACTTAACTTGAGTATAAGTAAGTAAGTAAGAATGAGTAAGTAAAGTAAATGAAAGTAAGTAAGTGTAATTAAGAAAAAGTAAGTAATGAGTAAAAGAGTAAAAGCATTCCGATTAACCCGGATGCATAATTTGGCTAACCTTGTGAAGGTAAGTAAGATGCGTGCTATTGTATGGTTGCCTTGGAATGTGTAATGTATTGAGCATGATTGTATGATGTATGTAAAGCATGTATGTATGAAATTAACGAATCGCATGTTTAGTGGACGTCAAATAGTCGGCGTGCCCTAGCTAGCACGCGGTATATGCGGAGTTTATACGCAGCGTTTGCTGAGCCCCTTGGGGCACCATTTTTACTACACGCAGGTACAAAGAAGGATGAAGGCCGTGCAGTGTTAGGGCTCGTTTCTTTTGATTTCTTTTTGTCTGTAAACAATGAATTTGAGAATGGTGTACTAAGTAGTACACGGCTGTGAGTTTTTGTTAGCCGGTGTACCATGGGGTACACCCTTTTGGACATGGATAGAATGGAGCATTGGTATAGATGAGTAGGTGTTTAAACTCATTCTTTTGGTAGGTTGGAAATGGGAATGTAATTGAATATACTTTAAATACTCGGTGATCCCAGAATGTAAGAATGTTATTTTGTATTCGGTATGCATTAAGGTAGTGGCTCGGTATACTATGTTCTTCAGACCGTCACTGTAAGTAGTAATAGCCTTGCTAGCCGTATGGGCGGTTAGCGGCGTTGTATCACCCGCCGTAGTAGGTAGTATTTCCGCTGCAAGTAACTCTGAATTATGGGATGATTGGACGGTAAGCATATGATTAACGGTAGGGGTGTTACAGTAGCACACTGTTATAGTTCTTTTATACACACTCGTGTTGATATCCATTGCATCTTTCTGTATCCCCACTAGATTAAAAACTGCACAAGTGCAATACCAAAACACTCAGTCATACAGAGTGCAGAGGCGTAAACGCTCAACAGCTAATATCCAATGAGTCAAACAGATAAGATGAGTGAATTATCCTATGAGTGGTACATTCCAAGTCCATTGTTCCTTACTTAAGGTATCTGCTATTATATAGCTTTGTCTTTTATCCTCGCGTAGTCACGCGTTTATGTCCATATCATCTGGTAGATTTCCTCTGGATTGCAAGAATTTGCTTGATCCTTTCGAGGGTTCTACATGTTACTTTTCCATAATGGTTTTTTTTTCCTTTTGGTTTCCTGTCCTTAGTGTTCACGTCCTTGGAAGGTTTCCTAGTCTTCTCTATATACTGTTTACTGCTCTCTGTTAAAGGTTCATGATTTCTTTAGCCCGTTGGTTCAACTGCGGCTCTTCCCGTCCATCTTCGAGGTAATCAGTCTTACTGTCCGTAGTATGGAGTTGACTACTTCTCGTGTTCCTAACACTACTTGTCTACTTGCATGGGGTACCGTACTGATACATTACTACTTACCCGACTAACTCATAAATAAGTCTGTCAGGCCCACATGCTCCTATCGGAGTGCGGTCGTCCCATGTCTCGTTTAGTAAACTGGTAATGTCTGTCACACGTGTATTGTGAAGTATTCTTTTGTCAATCTCCCTTTGATGGATATCCTCTTTTGCTTTTCTCTTCTTCTTTTTTTTGTTTAATAGTTTATGGTATCGGTTATCTAGTAATAAGTGCTATTGCCCTGGTGGCATCAGTGGTAATTTGTATCATAAGTCGGCGTTATTCAGCTCGGTGTAAGTAAAATCTGTGCTATTTTTAGCAAACTTGGTTCTTCTAATTCGATCTCATTGAGTACAACACATATTCCTTTCCTCCCTGTTTATCATGATCATATCTCATCCATAGTTCATATTTGTTCCCTCATCCCTGTAATTGGATGCATTGTAGATTGCATACTAGCTTGAGCAACTTGGCTCTTCACTTCCCAACCATCCTCACTGACGGTGGTGCATCTACAAAGGGTATGCTTGTCCACACGGACTAAACATTTAGCACTCGTAGTGATTAGCATTAATGTGGGTATACACCGATGGTATTTGGCTAATAAGCCCTGTCTGAAACTTCCAAACAATTTAAAACTGGTGTGGTTTACAATCACAGTGGAGTATAGTTCTCCAGTTGCAGTGGTTGGACTAACGGTCCTTCCAAAGTGCATAGGTTTCCAATCTCAGGGTTTGTATGAAAACGTTTGAAAACTCTCTTTTTTTGTATATATATAATAAAAACTAGAAAAAGTAGTGTTTGTAGTTGCAGCACTTGCTCTGTCAAGTGCGCAAGGCAGATGGAATTTCAGTGGTTACTTGTCACAGCGCTTGCAATAGCAAGTGCGCCATGCAGGTGGAAATTCTGGTTCAGAATTACCGATCTCATTGACTCTGCGTCGTCGAGTATGGCTACATGATAATGTAAGCATTAACATCCTGTTCATATATATAATCCGTCAAGGTTTAAAGCTTATTAGTACTGGTACACACAACTATCCCGAAGTCTTACAAAAAGGCGAGTGGTCAATGACACTCCCAATACTTATAACAAGTCTTATCCAACATCCAAATAAGTACACAACATAGTAAGTAAAAGTCTTCCACAGCAGTCTCATGGAGTTCAGGGTACTCATGCCCTATCTCTCCCTTGCCTTTATAGGCTCCAGCATCAGTAGTGTCTGGCCATCCTGACCGCCTCGTGGTACTCCAGATCCTCCAACTGAGGCTTCTGAGTATTCTTTGGTGGCCTGTAATTACGGCTCTCAGGGTTCATCCAACACTCGAACTCCTATGGCCCTCTTTCTTGCAGCACCGACAGACAACTTGCGGCCTTCGCAGTCGACCCCAGGATGGCCTTCCCACAACGCTTGCAATAGAAATGGCGCTGGGGCTGTCCGGTGCCCTTAGGAGGTGCAGATCTCAAAGGCTGAGCATCTTGGGACCGGTCAACCGAGGATGGGCTCTTTCCCTTTGCTCCCTGTGACCCTGCTGCCCTTTCTTGGAAAGAATTTCCTGTTTAAGGTTTGGGTCAGCATTCATAAAGGTATTTAATATGATAAATAATCTAGAATGGGATAAGTCCTTACTTTCCCTTCTTCTGGCCATCGCCTGGAGATGCTCTCACCCTCAGACTCTCCCTCAGGGTTCTTCCTTTTTCTTGGCCCCGAGAGTCTCTTCCCGAGTCTGGAATTAGCTCCGTCCTCGAGGCAGCCTCATAACACTCCTGGAATCCTTGGTAAGTTCTCACAAAGTTAATCGGTAATGTAGTAAGTAAAGATTTTATGGCTTTCATGTTAATACCTGGATGGTAGTGTAGAGGGTAGACCCATCGCCTCTGGATGCGAAACAACAATCCCCCCGAAACTTCTCGACCTTCACGGTCTTAGTAATCAACACCGGGGATAAAGTCCAGCAGACCAATGAATCGAGCGTAGTACTCATCCACGGTCAGACTTCCCTGGGACAATGTCTCGAACTCCTGGCGCTTCTTCTGTTTGAGATGTGCTGGGTAGTACTTCCCCCTCAGTAACTCGACAAAGGCAGCCCATGAAAAGTCGGGCATAGCCAGGTGATGGTCCTGACCAACCTCCACCAAGTGCTGGCTACATCCTTCAGATGGAAAGCAACAATGACAACCTTCTGGTTGGCCGGTACTCGTAAAGCTTCGTAGGCTTCTCATGTTCAACTATGAATCGCTCCAAGGCTACGGGGTCTGGCTCCCCTGAATATGTAGTGGTCAGGTCTCGCTAACTGACTTCAGCCAGTTCGTTTCCCTAGACTGTGGCGGGTGGGCTGGTGCTCCTCCAATTTGAGTACCAAGCTGTGCAAGAACAGCAGCGATCGTCTCAGCAATTCCTGGATTCGCGGGGTCACCGCCTCCACCTCTACCATTACCACGCCCTCTAGTTCCTCCAGACATCTGTAGTACAGTATGTCCATAAATACTCGGTAATTACCGTACACAACCAATAGATATTGAATGCCCTAAGGCTACTATGTCATGCGATTTGCGTTACTAGACACAATATCTTTCAAAGACGAATCGTCTCATACCTCCCAAATGTTTCCGTAATTTCCCAAGTCCAAAGCTCACTGTCTTAACCTATTATCTCGTCATCAGAGCGGTACTCCGCTCTGATACCACTTTGTAACACCCCTCTTCATAATCACGTAATAATCTCACGTAGCAATAAATAAAACGTCTCGCAGCGGAAAATAAATAACATTACAATACTCACTCGGGTGTCACCGGCCATTACTCGTCCATGCGAGCAACGAAGCCAAACTATCTCCAACATCCAACATAAATAAACTGCTAACCGCCGTGATAACGAGAACCTCCTATACATCATACTAGTCCATAAACAATAAACATCGACAAGTGAGCGTTACCAAACTTGAATATACATAACCTTACCATAATACCATCACCATCTTCATTGCCAAACCAAACAACTCCATGTGCGGTAATTAAAGTAAACTCTAATTACCCTGTTCCCGCACTTCGGCTCCGGCGATAATAAAACCTGCATGAGTGTAGTATCAGCGATAGACACTGAGATTACCGGGCCTGGACCCTATGGTCACTTGTCATATTAACCATCTTATTTTAGGTTGGTTTCATGCTTTACCATTTTACAGTTATAATCAATACTGAATATAAATGCACAATATACATAATCATCCATCCAAATACCCACGAACATTCATTTAATATCTCATACAACATTTATATATCGAACGTATCGAGTAAAAACAATATAATGTACAATGTACAATCGATAGCGTATGCCATCCTTTATTAATTAAATTTAATTGGCCTTCAAGGCCCCATCCATATGTACAATGTACATTCGCCGTGGCGTACAGTTTCATATTTAATTTACCTTAGCCTTGTAGGCTCCATCCAACCATGTTTAATTAATACCAGTTGGGCGTCATGTTAGGACAACCCGATATCCTCACCATGGACAGTAGTCCTCCCGTACACACAAAGGTGCTCATTTCGCCAGAGGTCCGGAGGCCCTGACTCTCTTAGTCTCATAAGACGTCCATATAAAGGCCGTAGCCACCTGACCCACGATCCAGTTTGGGCTCGTTGGGTATAACTGGAGCGGAATCCAATTAGGAAACCCCTCAGTGATCACAAATGCGCAACCAAGTAGTTCGTAAACTACCGGGATTCCTCACCTCAACTCATACCATCTCTCTCATAAGTTTTTAGATATGCTCTTAGTCTTATGGAGAATAATTATTAATTAGCTGCCCAATGGGTCTCACGCATATCTAGAAGAAATCTAGGTTAATTCATGTTCGAGATCCATGCTCTAGAGACCGACAATGTCGTGACTCGTTCCTAAGTTGTTTACTTAGGTTACCATATATAATATTAATACTATGGTATTATATCAAGTAACCGTCTGTCATCACATTAACGTATATGTATGTTTATATAAGTCGATCTATAGTCGACGTAGTGTTAGTCCCGTAGGACGCTCGTGCATAAATAATTAATGCAGTAGCACACAATCTCATACATGTATCCACATATATAACACACAAGTTATCAACCAAATCCGAGCCCAAAGAGCATCCTTAGGACAACTCGGATCAAACCCCTTTACATACAGTTCACCCAAGACCTAGGATGCGCAGTGTAGTCCACTAGCTCGTCAGCGTCCTTGTCTGAAGTATGATCAAAACGGTAATAAACTATAAGTCAGTCTCCATGACTAACTACATCCGGTATTTCTGAATAATAAGTAACCCCGACAGTTCACCCCTGTTTCTACAGTGTTTGTTACGGGTTTCTCTAAAACCGGTCGGCTTGTTACTTTAAAACTCGTATGTCAAAATATTCAACTGTTAAGTTTAATTCATTATTTTTCTTTTAACCTTATCCACCATCTAGTTTAGGTACATAACCTATAGTTGCATGTATGCATGCATGATTATATTATAGTATTATTTTCCACCATCCATTAAAATACATTGTATTATACAATCTATTATCTTAGCAAATTATATTTGCATTCAAAAACTCATAAACATATAGTTTGTAACTTCTATTTTTTTTAAAACCACCATTATATATGGTTTCCAACCATATTATATATTCATCCTTATATACATTATTCTTGTGTATGTATATATTTACCACGTAGATAATTCCCATGAGTTAATAAACTCTTATATTTTATGTTACTTTTTATCATCTTTTATTAGATGATTATTCCCATTAGTTGTATTATATATACAACTCATATTAAGATTATATTCTAACATGAGTAACATTTTATGTTGTATAATTACAACTCCTAAGGTTTATTCCTTAAACACCTTAGATTATAAATCTCATTGTTTGTAGTTTGTCACATTATTCATGTGAATATCCTTACTTATATTAATTCCACCTAAACCATACAATTGTTATAACATTTATAACATTATAGACCTTAGTCTAAAATTCATTTTCCAACTCTTAAATATCCGGTTAAACCCTTGAATTTATTTAAATTCTATTTTGACCACATAACATTATGTAATGTTATTCCATATGCTAATATCATTTGATATGATATTCTTATTTCCTTTAATTTATAACCTATAGTTTTTATACAAAGCTATTTTATATTGCCGCTTAGGCACCATAAGAAAATCTTATTCTTTCCATAATCCATAGTTCCTTTATTTACAAAATCACCCCATTAATTATACCATGTATATATACCATTTATATAACATTTATAACTTATAAAAAGTATAACCTATGGTTATTTTTTTGTAAATTCCGAACAGACCCCAAACTGTTCTATAATTGCCATTTGGCCCTATTTATAACATATGTTCTATAATATCATTAAAACTATATATTATACACATATCTTAATAAATACTCTTATATAATTCTAGAAATATCCAAAACTTCACCAAAGGGTTATAAATATCCTTATTAACCCATATTTTCGGTATTTGTTATACCACCATCTATATTTCTCCAAAGTGTCATAATGACATAATAACTATATATTATACATATATAGTTCATTCTAATTCCAAAATCAACCCAATAAATTCCTAAAAATTCCTAATAGCCCATGGGTGTTTATAATACCATTTTACATCCTTACTTTTCGGTAATAACATATTTACCACATATGTTATAAAATTGTTACAATTAAATACATAACTTATTATAAAACCTTAAATAAGCTATTTAACTTATCTAATTTGGTCAAAACCTACCATATGGTCAAGGTTGACCACCTTAATACTTCCTTGACCATTAATTTCCTTATATTACGGTTTTAACCCCTAAGTTTCCAAAATTCACCATTTAACCCCAAAACTTTATAAAATCTTATAAACTTTATTTTAAATCCTTTTAAGCTCTAATTTTCGGCCTTATTATTATAAAGCCCCCAAATTTAATTTAATTACATCTAAGACCCCATTTCTTTTCGGTAATAATTATATATCACCTAAACTTAAAAAAAGCTTGTAAATGCATAAATAAAATGGCCTAAAGTACATGGCCTTATTACAAACATTTGCTCACAAAATAAATTACACATAAATGTCCCAAAATACTTATAAATCTCGGCCTCACCATATATTTTTCATTTAATTACCAAACTTCCACATAATGTCTTAAATTTGACAATTATGCTTGTTTAATTAGTTATAAAATTTATTAAACCATTCCTTAGTCATTTTAAGGTCAAACATGACCTTATTACACTTCACTCACGACAATTAATATCATAAGCTAAACTTGTATTAATGTATCAAGTTAAGGTTTTAAGTAATTTATACCTTGATTTAGCAAGGTTAAGACCTTGTTTGGTCTCGCCACCTTAAGGAGAATTTCTCCACAGCTTGATTTACTTGTATTCATGTAGAAAACAAGACATGATTAAACTCCACACATGAGCTAACCATGAGAAGTAATTTAAGTCATGAAAATCATGAATTTTTACCTTAGATCTTCAAGCTTGTTGTAGATCTATCTCGGCCCTATTTTTCCAGTAAAGAAAGAGTATCAAAACACTCTTAAAAACAAGGTATAAAACTGTGGGTAGTTAGCTTGGAAGATGGCTAAGATTCACCTTGTCTAAGATGCCAAAAATGGTGTTTTGGCTTGGATCTAGCTACTCCTTGTAGATCTTGGTATACCAACTGAATCCACATGAAAAGGAGAAGAAAATAAGGCTAGGGAACCAAGGTTTACAACCGAAATTCACAAGGAAGAAGAGCTATGTGCTTAGAGCACATTTTTACCTTAAATGGTCAAGACTTGAACTTTTTTCCTTAGATCTTGTTTCATCTGAAAATGATCCTTCCTTTAACCTCCAAATCACTCTACATAAGTGTATAGAAAAGGTTGGAGTCTAGATCAATGGAAAAGGAAAGAAAGATGAAGAAAATGGGCATTTTTATGCCTTAGGAGCTTACCTAGAGCAAGAGCTCTCATCAATGGAGTTGGAATGCTTACCTACGGTCAAGGAGAAGCCAAAGAGAGCTCAAGGCAAGGAGTCTCACGGCTGAATGGAGACTAATGAGAGAGGTAGGCTTATTTTGCCTTAAAACACATTTTTTCTTATTTTATGTCCTTTAATGATTTGATGACTCATTGCTGTTTGATTGAAGTTGTATAATGGTGGAGACAAGAATCATAGGCAGCCGGCCATGATGGAGAAGGTGAGTGAATAATTGGTGCCTATTTGATTCAATTATGGAGTAATAATGTCATTTAATAAGCTCAAAGGTGAGTCATCACTCCTTGTCTTGATAGCCTTGGAAAGCAACCGTATAACAAGGGAAATGGAGGCTCCAAATCGGCAGCACTCACATGGGTAAGCAAGTGGTAAGCAACTTTTGTTTTAATATGTTAAAGTTTGCTTTTCCTTATTTCATGTAAAAGTAATGGGGTATATTATTGTACAAATTGTCACATGGTCTGTTAGGAGACTCAATGAAGCAATTTTATGAGGTCCAATTCGTGGTCAATGGTCAACATTGACCAACTTAGTCAATGTTGGCTCAAACGGGCCCCCTTTTAGGGCTTTATTAATATTTTAATATTAAATTTGTAAAAATTTGTAAATTTCTGGAATTAAATTCCTAATATGATATAATATCATATATTATCATATTTAAAGGTATTTATAACCTTTTAGCCCATTTAAAACCAATTTAGAAGGCAATTACACAAAAATGTGCTTTAAGGAGTTTTAGTGCACATTTTGTGTCTCAAGGAGTTTCTGAGCTTGGTTTTCTTTGACAACGGTTTTTTGTGTTCCTTACATGATATTTGATCATGGTATCCAATTTTATATCATTTAGAGGTCATTAGACCTTTAAGGTTTCTTAGAGCACATTTTTGCCCTTCTTGACCTTGAAGCATGTAAATGCTTGTTATTTGTGTTGGAGTGTTGTCCAACGATTTTAATATGTTAAGTAATGTGTTAATAAGCTTAGGACAAATTTTTAGGTCCTAAGAAGTCCATTTGGGTATTTATTTACCCTAAACAGTCAAAGGGTGCAACATCTTGCTTTGTGTTGACCACTGTTGTTCTCAGTTTACTTTTAAGGCATGTTTAGCCTTAATTAATGTGATTAGATATTTAATCCATATTTTATTAGTTTGGGGTATTTCATAACACCTTAGCATCATCCATGTAAAGTTTTATCAATTTGGACAACATTTAAGCATCTTTTAAGTTGATCAAATATTAGAAAAGTTGTCGTATGCAAAATAAAGGAAACCACATGGGTGGACAAAGTAATTTTTGAAACCTCATGGGGGGGGTGTGTAATTTAACCAAACGTCATGGGTGGGGGAGGTAATTGGTTTCTTTTCTATTTCTATTTTATTTTACTTTTACTTTTTATTTTGTTTTTTTTCCTATGCAAAGATGGAGGATAACATGGATGAATTGAGGAGAGTGTCGACACAGTTGGAAACGACGATTACAATAATGAACATTGAGCAGAATTTGAACAGGTATAATCAGCCGGGTACTCAAAGTTACAACTATTTCATGCAAGAAGATTATTACCAGCCACACCAATCATGTTTTCGACAGCCTTATTGGTGGGAAGGTGAGCAGACAAGAATGCAGATGGAGATCAGCAGTCCTACGCTTATCAGGAGCCTCATAAGGAGGATACGAGCAAGATAGAGAGCATGCTTGCAGAGATCCTGGAGCAAAAGAAAATCACTAATGCTAGGTTTGCCAATATGGATGCCAAATTTGCTGAGAAAGAAGCTATAAACCCGAGTTGGGAAATGCAACTTAATCAGATCTCACCGCAGTTAGCACAACAACAATTGGAATTCTCCCATAGCCAAAGTTATTCGGACCTAGTGGACCAATCTCAAGTAGAGACTTTGATGGGTGAAGACCATTCCAAGCCTATAATTTCTGAAGCTGGAGAGGAGTCTGATGAAGAGGTGGAGCGACATGCTGAAGAGTTATATTGCCCTCCCTGCCCAACCTCGACTCAACTCGACTATCCATGGATTGAGCATATTTTGTCTGAACCGGTCTGCGAGCTAGAAGAGAATTTTCCATTGAGCCTCACCAACTGGGAGAGGATATTTGTATCCTCGAATCTGAGGAGGGAACACCGCTACCACCAAGTCATCAGCAACTCCCACCTTGCCTCCAAAAGCCTCAACAACAGGAGGAAGACATTTATGTCCTCGAATTTAAGGAAGACGAACCATCATCACCTGGTCTCCTGTTAGTACTACGTTACCGGCAGTATCTTCTCAAATACCAGGTTTTGTGGAGTATTCATTTTCCTATTTTATTTGCCGAAGTAACATTTGTTTTGATCCAGGTGGTTTGATAATGATTGTTATTAACTCTGTTTTCCTGGAAAGACCGTTGTCTACTTTTATTTTTGATCCAGGATAACAAAGTAGGAGTCTAGCCAAAGACTAAAAAGACGGGCAGCTTACTGGGAGGCAACCCAGTGGTTAAATTTATGATTTGTTTTTGTTTTCTAGTTTGTTTTTGTTTTTCTTTTATTTAGAGGTGGCAATGGTGCTCATGCTTTAATGCAACGCTCTTTAATGTTTGTGGTAGTTGTGAGTGTGTGCAGGTGAAATTTTTGTTATGGTGTTTGATGTACCCTCAAGGCTGACACTTGCTTGGACGCAAGTGTGAGGAACGCTACCCCCTTGTTCGAGCTTAACTGTGAGGAAGGGAACCTTCCTCAATCTACGGTATCATGGGAGTTTCAGTTTCTCTTTATCTTTAATGTTTGCGTGCAGCCTATACTGACTTTAATGTTTAACATTTATTTTCAATCCATGAAATCTGAATGAATCCTCAATGAGTAGCATATTTTGAAAGTTCTTCTCTTGATTTTGTTTTTGAACAATGAGGACATTGCTCCTCTTAAGTGTGAGGAGAGTAGAAGATCTTTCTAAATATGCCAGTTGCACTTAAATGCCACACTTGTTTTTATTGTCTTCTTGCTTTGAGAGATTCACTTCTCTAAGTTCTTATAAATATCAAATTCTTGGGTGAAATTTTTGTGGAAGTCTGAAGTTGAGTCAGGTGACAACCTCAAGAATCTTCCTGCTTTAGGTTGTTTGTATATATAGTTTTATTCAAATTAATCTATTTTGGAAATGATGTGAAAGTTTGGAATGAAAGGATAAGGCAAGGTACTCCGCTAATCAGAAATTTTTCCTAACAAAAGCAGGCCTGTCTATCCGGTTATTAAGTCCTAGGGGTGCCTTAACACCTATCTACCTAAGGTCTGGGATCTGGGATAGTTGGCCCAACATTACAGGGATGGAGAGAAAAGTTTGGGTTACGGAACAACTCTAATTCACAATAATTCGTTTGTTTTGTATATATTTCTTGAAGAAGATTGTTTTTGCATGCGAAAGAAAAGTTAATTGCAATTTAATTTTTGTTTTTGATCATGAGTACGTGGTGTTGAAAGGTATCACGGAATAAGGCGTTACTTCACACCCCTTGTCATCCAAAGGTTAGAGGAAAGAAAATGGTGGAAGATCCAAGTTAATCTTTATTCAGATTTTGTAATCTAACTTCTCCATGCTTTTAAAATCATTCTTTTTCACTGATTGCGAAAAACTACAACTGGAAGTAGAATTATTCTTTTGATTGTCACTTTTCGTCTGTGTTTGTTTGATCCTGAGGTTCGATACTACGGCGTTAGAGATAGTTTTATTCTTTATTTGCTTGAGGACAAGCAAAAGCAGTGTGAGGAAGTTTGATAAGTGTTAAATATATCTATTATTAGGACTTTAATTCTTCATATTTTATAACAATTCATGTCATATTTTACACTTATCATGTGCTTTTTCTAAGATTTGTGTTTAGATGAGAGATGATATTTTATATGTCTAATGCGGGAAAACGTCTTAGAATCACATTTTTCGTCTCATAAGGATTACAACGCAACAAACGGTATATATATATATATATATATATATTATTTATATTGATTGTTGCACACCACTTATCAATGATTACTCAATATATATCATTCATATCATGTCATCATTATTCACGTGAATGCATGGAAGTTACAATGAATTGATACATCAATTCATTATCCCACTCACGACGAATATTGCTGGGACGTGCAATCAGTGGCGGATCCAGAAATTTTGTTTGGGGGGGCTAAAAAAATTTTTGATACCCAGAAATTTTGTTTACGGGGGTTAAAAAAAATTTTGACTTTAATTTTCTTTAAAATTTTATATTAAAAGAGGCACGAGTTCGGTGGAGATAAAAATATTTTATCTATCTGATCGCTGCAAGTACTATAAGAGGACATTATGTCAACGAGACCGGATAGATATTCACACCACGGCGCTCTGCGCCTCTCTTTTATTCTCTTTCACCCACACCATCACCACACACAAGTCCACCATTGTTACCACGCCACACTTCTGACAGAGGATTAATGCAAAGACACGTGACGACAGAAGGCGGAGCGGGGATCTTCTAACATAGTTTTTTTTCTTTTTTCTCTAATTTGTCAATGTGTTCTTCCTTTGTTGTTATTTTTCCAGTTTTTATATTTATGTTAGCATAGTTAATTTAGCTCCCCGGATTGGGGTAGCAAACCGGATCTTTATATTAATTTTGTAATCTTTTCTCTAATTATAATTGCAGTAGTTTAATTCTTGTTCTTCACGAGCTTTAATCTTCTGATCAATTATTAAAGCTATATTTGTAGTTTTCTAATCAAAATGTGGCACTGAGATTAATTAACAAGACATAGGAAGTTAAACTGCTGTTTTATTATTTAGTTAGTTTGTTTGGTCATCATTTTTATTAAATTAAGTAAAACCTGAAAAAGTGATGTTTCCTGTTTTCTTAGTTTAGTTTCTCAGTTAGTTAATAAATTGTCAATTAATTGAACGAGGTCCCTGAGATCGACAACCCCACTCAATGCACTATTCCGCAAAACGATAGGTACACTACCTAGGTAGGAGTATAGTAACACATATTTCTTCTAACAACTAGATTAGGTAAATAAGTGTTATTTTTGCACTTTTCACAAATGAATGCACATATTTTTGATTGTTTTTGAAAAATTTTTAATTAGAAATTCTAATATGGTAAATTATGTCACATTAGTATATTTAATGGTATTCAAGGCCCTAAAACCAATCAAAAACTCATTTTGAAGACAATCTTATAAAAATGTGCTTTAAGGAGTTTTAGAGCACTTTTGTGTTCCAAGGTGTTTTGAGCTTGGTTTTCTTTGATAATGGTTTATTATGTTCATTTATGAGTTATAATTCTTAGCAATTAAATTTGGATCCTAATGAGTTCATTTGGCATATATTTCCCTAAATGGTCAAAGGGTGTATTTTTTTGCTTTATGTTGACCATTGTTGTTTAAAATTGGTTTTAAGGCACGTTTAGACCTTAATTTATTTGATTATATGTTTAATTAGTTAGGGGTATTTCAGTCTACCCCCCTTAAAAAGACTTCGTCCTGAAGTCGTCTTTCGAATAGATTATAATAACTACCCGAATAACCCATAATGTACGTTTATGTGATGTAACATTCACATAATGTGTTGTGCTTATACAACACATAGCCCTCAATTGTGCGTTAGTTCAAGATATGGATGTAGGCGATCCATCAGCACCGTCGTTTCCTATCAGTTCTACAAACCCTGACAACCTCCCCGAGGTGTCCTTATCATTCACATTCCACATTTCACTGTTCCATAACTATGATCCATTCAGTATCTAAACGATACTACATGCAATGAATTCATAAGGAAACATAATATATATATATCACAAGTATCTTAAACAGATACTGCATTCATGAAAACATACATATCATCAAACAAGTATCTCATCGGATACGTACATACATACATACACAAGTGTGCAATGCGCGTACAAGCAAACAAAGAGTATGCCCCACATACTAATATACAAAACCTAGTGCACACAAGGCTCTACCCCTTAAAAAGGGTTACACCCCCGTACCCCACAAGTATACATAGACGCTACTCGAAGAGTGATGGATACTTGGCTCTCATGGCGTCCTCCAACTCCCATGTGGCCTCTTCGACCTCGTGGTTCGACCAAAGGACTTTGACCATGCGGATGGTCTTGTTCCTGGTCTCCCGCGTCTTCGTGTCTAGAATGCGGAGTGGAGTCTCCTCGTATCTGAGAGTCGGGTCGAGCTCTAAGTGTTCTGGCTCCAAAACATGCGAAGGGTGAGGCATGTACTTCTTCAGCTGAGAAATGTGGAATACATCATGCACTCCCGAGCTCAGCAGGTAAGTCTAACCTGTAAGCTAATGGTCCAACTCGCTCTGTAATACGGTACGGACCAACATACTTCGGGCTCAGCTTGCCCTTCTGTCCGAACCGGAAGATGCCCTTCATAGGTGACACTCTGAGGAAGACTCGGTCGTCGACTACGAACTCGAGATCTCTCCGTCGGACGTCTGCATATGACTTCTGTCTATCCTGGACAATCTTCATGTTTCTATGGATCTGTAAGTCATCCTCTTTTACCTGCTCAAGGTACTCGGGTCCAAGGAATATGTTCTCACTGGCCTCGTCCCAGCAGAGAGGTGTCCCACATGGTCTACCATATAACGCCTAGAAAGGTGGCATCTGAATCGGCGCATGATAGCTGTTGTTGTAGGCAAACTCAATCAGGTGTAACCGGTCAGTCCAGCTATCCTGGAAATGTAAGGCACATGCTCGGAGCATGTCCTATAACGTCTAAATGGTTCTATCACTCTGACCATCCGTTGTGGGTGAAAGGCGGTACTTAGCTTCACTTCGTACCCAGTGCCTCATGAACTTGCCCCTAAAACCGTGATAGGAATCGAGGGTCTATCTGACACGATCGTCTTCAACACTCCATGGTGTCTGATAATCTGTCTCTGGAAAAGATCTGCTAGCTTGGGAAATTTCCAGGTGTCCTTGATAGGAATAAACTTTGCCACTTTCGTCAGTTTGTCGACGATCACCCAAATAGTGTTCGAACCTCCCTTAGTCGGTGGAAGGCCGACAATGAAATCCATGGATAGATCCTCGAACTTCCAGTACGGAATGGGCATAGGCTGAACCAAACCTCCTGGTCTTCTATGCTTGAACTTGACAACAAGTCAAGCAGCGGGTGACAAACTCTGCTACATCCTTCTTCATGCCACTCCACCAAAAGTGAGTCTTCAGGTCTTTGTACATCTTTGACGATCCCGGGTGGATGGACAAGGAAGAGCAATGAGCTTCACTGAATATCTTCTCTTTCAACTCTGGGCTGGACTCTGAGATGCACAATCTGCCATTCAGTCTGATAAGCTCGTCATCACTGAGTCTGAAATCATACTTCTGCCCCTCGAACGTGCCGTCAACTAACTGTTACCTGATGTCTGTATGTACTGGTCACTCTCCTGAGCACAGCGTAGTTCTTCGACTAGGCTACTGCTCGCTGACATGGCATGTAAGGAGTGAGCTCTCCGGCACAGGGCATCGACTACTACATTCGCCTTCCCCTCCTTATACTTCAGGTCGATGTCATAGTCCTTCAAGAACTCGACCCATCACCTCTGCCTCATATTCAGATCCTTCTGTGTGAAAAGATGCTGAAGGCTCTTGTGGTCGGAGTAGATCGTCACTGTGACTCCGTACAAATAATGTCGCCATATCTTCAGTGCAAAAACAACTGCTCCCAGCTCCAAATCAAGTGTCGGGTAGTTCTCCTCATGTTTCTTCAGCTGTTAGGAGGCGTAAGCGACGACCTTCCCATGCTGCATGAGTACACACCCTAGCCTCGTACCTGAGGCATCATAGTACACTTAGAACCCGTCAGTCCCTTCAGGGATGGTGAGTATGGAGCCGACGTCAGAAGGTCCTTCAGTATCTGGGAGGAACGCTCACAATCATCAGTCCAAACAAACTGAGTGTCCTTCTTCATCAAGTTCGTCATGGACTTGGCTACCTTGGAGAAGTCCTGAACGAACCGCCTGTAGTAACCAGCCAAACCCAAGAAACTGTGGATGTTTGTCACTATCTTCGTCTTGGCTAGCTCTTGACTGCCTCGATCTTCGCAGGGTCACAGATATACCGCTGGCTGAGATGATGTGCCCCAAGAATGTCACACTATCTAGCCAAAACTCACACTTCGAGAGCTTAGCGTATATCTGGTTCTCTCTCATAATCTGTAGAACTCGTCTGAGGTGAGCCTTGTGCTCCTCCTTAGTCTTAGAGTAGACTAGGATGTCGTCGATGAATACTACAACAGATGTGTCGATCTACTCTTTGAAAAACGGTTCATGAGGTCCATGAATATGGCTGGTGCGTTCGACAATCCAAATGGCATCACGAAAAGCCGTCTTCTCGATGTCTCCCTCTACAATGCGGATCTGATGGTAGCCTGATCTGAGGTCGATCTTCGAGAACACTGAAGCTCCTCTCAACTGATCAAATAGGTCGTCGATGCGTGGGAGAGGGTACTTGTTCTTGACTGATATGGCATTTAACTCTCGATAGTCGATGCAGAGTTGCATGCTCCAATCCTTTTTCTTGACAAACAATACCGGCGCTCCCCATGGAGATACGCTCGGTCTGATAAACCCTTTGTCTAGTAGATCCTCTAGCTGGACCTTCAACTCTCTCATCTCGGCTGGAGCCATCCGGTAGGGCGCCTTAGCAATAGGCCACGTTCCCGACATAAGGTTGATGGAGAACTCCACCTCTCGCATTGGTGGCATGCCAGACAACTCCTCAGGAAACAGATCAGGGAAGTCGGATACTACGGGTATATCCAACTCCATCTGCTTAGCCTGCCTTGTATTGTGGACGTGGCACATAAAAACGGTATGGCCCTTCCTCACCTCCTTCATCAAAGTCAAGGCTGACACTATCTTGATGGTGGGTTCCTTCGGCACACTGCGGTAGGAAACTGCCTTGTCCCCTGAGCTCTTGAGTAACAATCGGTGCTCGGCACAATGTAGTCGTCCCTTGTGTCTCTGCAGTCAATCCATACCGATGATGACGTCGAAACCCAACCCCTTGAACTCTATCAAGTCAACGGGGAAAGTCTCATCCCGTATAACGATCTGCAGGTCGGTGTAGCGTCCTGTGCATCGCACTATCTCCCTAGATGGTAATGTGACGGAGAAGTCGGAGAGGTGCTCTGGGGTCAATCCCAACTTCTTCGCGAAAGAAGAGGAGACGAAAGAGTGAGACGCCCCTGAGTCGAATAAAACTAATGCATTAGTGCCATTGACAGGAAAGGTACCTGTGGTTTATTCGGTTTAAATCAACATCACTTTTATAAGGATTAATTCGATTTGTTACAAGTCTTACTCGTAATGACATTGCCAATCTCAGTGGCCTGCGCCACATTAAGAATATTGAGGGTTCCTCCCTTCTCGGATTCATGGCCTGGATTAAAGAGTCGTATAAGAACAAGATGGAAACAAGTGTGCAAAAGAACTCCAAAAACTCAACTTTTATTCATTCATCAAAGTATTACATTATGCTTGCATACATAGCTAGTATCTCACAACATTACATCAAAATTCTCTAAATGTCAAATTTAAATGTCCCGGTCTGATGTGGGTAGCATTTACTAAAGCTGGTGGTGCGGATTCAACTTAACTCGCTTGATCCCGTGGTATACTAACCTCGAATCTCCATCGAATACCAATACATCTCCGGATTTGAGGACTAGCTTGCTAGCTAAATCCATTCTCTTCTGATCACCATAAAGAAATTCTGCTTCATCTCCAATAGAGAATGACACTACGGGAGTACCCTTAGCAATGAACTCCTATGTCTCATCCCGGTCCTGGTGTAATCCCAATCGCCCACCTTTTTTGTAGAAGTTCACAATGCAAACGTCAGTATCAATGCGTGTACAGGTTCGTCTTCAAGCTGCTGCGCGGTCTCGACCGCCTTCCGTGCTAAGGTCTTAATCTCTCCGGTATCCTAGGTACTCTCACCCCATCTAATTTCCTCACTTCCTGGTATGTCCTAGTCCACGGGTCCCAATCCCTGCCTAGGCACATCATGTGCAGCTTCATCTTAGATCCACTCGTAAACCTGGAATGTAAAACCCTCCTAGTTCTCTACCCAAGGCTCTACACTCTTCTATGATGTCAGCTTGCTCGTCTAGGGTCAAGAATTCTCTAAGCAGAATCATGCCCGGTTGGATGACTTGGCTCTTCTCTTCTGGATGCTCCCGTCTCTCATCTACGGGTCTTGGTGATCTTGGTCTTGAAGGTAGGGGGTAACAGATATCGTAACTACCTAAGATGTAGAAGTTATCTTAAGGTAAGTTACTTACTAAAGTCAGTCCTTAATACATAGAACATGCTTCAAAAGCGTTTAACACACAACATGGTTTCAAAGCGATAATAGTCGGGTATTAGGATTACCTATATCGCACTGGGCCCCGCCTCAGCGCCCGAGGCTCCCGTGGAATTCAAGGCGCCGCGTCCCTGATCAACTCCTTTCCCCTTCTGGAAGCGCATGTCAGAAGACGTCTGGCCTCCTTGGCCGCCCTGTGGTGCTCCAGATCCTCCAACTGAGGTCTTCTGAGCGGTCTTTGGTGCCTTGTAGTTTCGGCTGTCGGGGTTCGAGTAGCACTCGAAGTCACGATGCCCCATCTTCTTGCAGTAACGACACTCCACCTTGCTGCAGCTGCAGTCAACTCCTGGGTGGTCTCTCCCCCGCTTTAGTAGTAATGGCGCTGGGGCTGTCCGATGCCTGATTGCAACCGTAACTTAATTTAATATAAGGAGATAAACTTGGGAAGATTAATAAATAAATTTATGAGGAGGGTATTCTCGCCCTTGGGAGGTGCGATCTAAGTGGTTGGGAATCGATGGGCGGGCCTGTCAACCTCGGAACGGGATCCTTCCCCTTGGAGCCCTATTGACTTTGCTACCCTTGCTGCCCCTGCTTTCCTTTCTTCTTGAAGAAGCCTCTGTTAAACAGTTTCGGGGTCAGCAATCACAATAATTAAGTAATGGATAACAATTTACAAATGTAATGAGTTCCTTACTTTCCCTTCTTTGAGCCCTCGCCTCGGTTCACTCCCCCATCCTCAGACTCTCTCGGGCTTCTTCCTCTTCTTCTGCCCTAGAGTCTCATCCCGAGTCTGGAGCATCAGCTCCGTCCTCGAGGCAGCATCATAACACTCCTGAAATTACATTGGTAAGTCTCCGTACATTCTTCGGACAATTAAAACAAGTAAGGCATTAATGGTATTGACGATATTCACATTTATACATGAATAGTCGTGTAGAGTGTAGCACCCATGGCTGCCTGGATGCGAAACAGCAGTCCTCACCGGAACTTCTCAACCTTAACGGTCTCGGAGTATTCGACTCCGGGGATGAAGTACAGAAGACCGATGAAACGAGTATAGTACTCGTCCACGGATAGACCTCCCTGCGACAGCGTCTCAAACTCCCGGCACTTCTTCTGCTTGAGGTGTGCGGGGTAGTACTTCCCTCGTAGGATATCGACAAAAGCAGCCCATGTAAAATCGGGTGTGGCTAGGTGTTGATCCATCACTAGCCTCCACCATGTACTAGCCGCATCCTTCAAGTGGAACACAACAATCATGACCCTCTGGTCGGCTGGCACTCGTAAGGCCTCGAAGGCCTTCTCGTGCTCTACTATGTATCTAGGGCAACGGGGTCCGGCTCCCCTGAGTACGTCGGTGGTCGAGTCTCAGACACCGCTTTCAGCCAGTTCACCTCTCGGGACTAAGGTGGGTGGGGTAGTGCTCCTCCAAGCTATGTAAGAACGGTGGCAACCGCCTCTGCAACGCCTGGGGTAACGGGGTCACCATTGCCCCCTCTACCAGCTCCACGCTCTCTAGCACGGTTCGACATCTATAATACAGATTGTCTCATCATAACTCGGTAAATATACTGTAAAACATTTAAAGGATGTTGGTTTCCATCAAGGCTAATAGATATACGCGTGTTGCGTTTCCTATACACAAGTTCATTTAGCGAGTCGTCTCGTACCTCACAGACGTATCCCGTGTTTCCCAAATCCTAGGCTCACTGTCTTAATCCTAGTATCTCGTCATCAGAGCGGTATTCGAATATAGATGATGGGAAGATAAAGTGGAACATCAAATGAGCGTATATAAAGAAGGCCGGAGGGTAACTGAAGAGCGAGGAATATAAACTGTTTAATTAATACAGAAAGTAATTATTCAATCAATAAAGAATATTAAACTTTTAATGAATAGAAAATTAGAAGTTAGGAAATGTGGAAAGGTAAAGATGATTTAATAAATGAAGTTGGAAATATGGAAAGTTTAAATTGCTTAACTAAATAAAATCAGAAAATACTAAAAGGTGTAACCAACATATACTAAAACTAACTTATTTAGTGTCTATAATAAAATCAACACTATCATTATTATAAACAAATTAATACACAAAATAATAGAAAATACACATGGATCATATTATCACATCAAAATCATAACCGACTTATTTTCAAAACGGATTATTTATTATTACGAACCACCTTTATTAAATACTATATAATGTGCTTGTAAATAATATAACGTACTTATAAACTATTATATACTTGTAATCTATATAATATAAATGTAAACTTTATATATATTGATTTTAAAATTTAGGGGTATTTCAACTATCCCAAAAATTACCAAACATTATAAAGATGATATATAAACTGTTATATTAACTATTCTAACCCATAACTTTCGGTCATTTATACTCCTACCCCATAAGTTTTGTAAATTTCATATTTAGCTTATAATATTACTATAAGATCATAATTTAATTATTTATGTCATTAGTTTTGGTCAAGGCTCCTAATATGGTCAATATTGACCTATAGACTACTGGTTTGACCACAAGTTTTATAAATTATAGTTTTGACCCATAGTTTTCTAGAAATTACATTTTTCCCACTAAACTTTATAAAATTCATATAATAGCTTTTATTGCCTAATTTTCGGCTATAACCTATATTTAGCCTTCAAAATTTATTTTAATTACCAATGACCCCATAATGTTTTCGGTAATATTTATTATTACCTTAAATTCATTTTAAACTTAATAAACATAAAATCAAATGGCCTAAAGTGCATGGCATTATTACAACATTAACATATTGAAATACCCCTAACTAATTAATATTGATAAACATCTAATAAAATAAACTAAGGCCTAAACATGCCATCAAAACCAATTTAAAACACAATGGTCAACACAAAGGAAAAATTACACTCTTTGACCGTTTAGGGCAAATATATACCCAAATGAACTCCTTAGGATCCAAATTTAATTCCTAAGCATTATAACTCGTAAATGAACATAATAATACCATTATTAAAGAAAACCAAGCTCAAAAACACCTTAGAACACAAAGTGTGTTTTAAAACTCCTTAAAGCACATTTTTGAGAAATTGTCTTCCAAATTGAATTTCGATGGACTTTAAGGTCTTTATTACCCTTAATTATACTAATGTGACATAATGTATCACATTAGAATGCCTAATTCAAAGTTTTTCAAAAAAAAACAAAAATATGGGCATTGAAATGTGAATAATACTTAAATAGTGAAAATTTAACACTTAATCTCCTAATCTAGTCAATGGTCAAGACAAAGCCTTTGACCTTGACCATCTATTGCCACTCACCTTAGAGGATTCCCTCCCTTAAGCAACTCCAAAATATCTAGGAATGACTCACCTAGTACTATTCCTTAATTAATGATACTTTATACTTTAAATGACAAATTGACTTCTCTTACCTCATTTACCCTCTTCCAGCCGAGGACACTAGCAGCAAACCCTATCTTTTTCTTCTCCATTACCGTGGACAGCAATCAACTCCCAAGGACCATATCTTTTGATCTAGGTAAGATCTTAAACCATGAATATAACCATTCTTTTCCTCTTCTCTTCCTCTTTCCAATGGTGTAACTTATTCTCATTTCCATCCATCATTCTAGTGCGAGTTGGTGCTCAAAGATGGAAGGGATTCTCGGTTGAAATTCAAAGAAGAATGGAAGAAAGTCTTAAGTAACAAATAAGGTAAAATCATGCCTAAAACTAGTTTATCTCCCTCATCTACATTTCCGAATTTTTCCATGGCTTTCCTAGCTTATTCTCTTGTGCTTTACATGTCCATTCAGCATATACATCTACCCCTTGAAGATATAGCTAGATTCAAGCCAAAGATCTCCATTTTGGCTGGCTTCGGTAAGGATTTTTACCCATCCTTTCTCCTTGATTCTACCGGTTTTATATGCTAGTTTGAATGGTGTTTTTTGACACCTTGTTTTACTCCAAAACTCATGCGTAAACAGCCCCCCATCAACCTTCAATTTCAAGGTAAAAACCATGCCTAAACTAAGCTTGATTTACCTCTTAATGATCTTTGATATCATTAGACAAATACAAGTGTTTTTCCTTGCATAAAATGATGGCATGTGGCTGTTGGAAACTTGGGAAATTTCTGCACAAATTGTAGAAATAAATCCAAGTATAAACCTAGTAATGTAAGCTAATTACTCCTTAATAATGTCTTAATCATGTTCATATATGAGTTTAATGTTCAAAAACTAACTTAAACATATATATATATATATATATATATATATATTATATATATATATATATATATATATATATGTAGCCGTGAGTATTTGGAGTGGGTTGGCTGATTTAAATTGCCTAGAAATCAAGTAAGTGTGCTAAACCTACATATTATAAGGTTTTTATGTCATTTACATATTAAATAAAGCCGAGATAATTAAAGGTTAATTATGACCAAACTATATATTAAAATGTTGTATAGCTTTTTTGGCTAGTTAACCTAATGTTTAAGTGACATATAATGTCATAGGAATTAATTAATGCTAAAATATAATTTTAGAAAACATTAGGAAAAACTATACTATAAAGCCGTAGCCATATAGTATATTTGTGACATTTATATGTAATATTTATTCTATGTAATGTTGTAATAAGGCCATGCACGTTAGGCCATTTGATTTTATGTTATATGAAGTTTAAAACTAAGTTTAAGGTAACAATAAATATTACTGAAATCATTCTGGGGTTAGATTGTAATTTAAATAAACTTTAGAGGCTAAAAATAAATTATAGCCGAAAACTATACTTTAAAAACTATTAAAATGAATTTTATGAAGTTTTATGAAATTTGGCACTAATGTTATATGGTATTATTATTTCACCATTTATTGTAGTACAATGTATTATAATACACAAGGTTTGTAATAAGTTATATTTAATTTTCAAACTTAATAACTTGTACTTTATAATTTCACTAATGTAATAGCATTTACTCTTTTATATTATATAGTTTCCAACTATACAATATATTTATCTTATATATATACATACATATGACTTGCGCATTACATATATATGTATACTTATATATATATATTTCATGAGTTATAACTCTTATATTACAAGTTACATTCTATCATTTTATGTAAGATAATTAATCTTACTAACTTGTGTTATACTACACAATTTATATTAAGACTCTTATCTTAATATTATGTAACATCTTATAACATACACTGGTGCGGATAGGAGCAAAAAACGCGGTCGAAACCGCTCATAAGTGACGATTCCGAACCGTCTCTTAAACGACCATCGTTTTTTGTCAACTATCTTAAGCGACGGTTCCAAAACCGTCTTTTAAAATGATATTAAACGATGGTTTTGGGCGAGCCGTCTTTAAATGCTCTTGAGTGAAAAAAAAGTGAATCTAGTCTAATCACCTAGATTAATTTCTATTCTGTAGTGGTGTCTGGATTTAAACTCACGACCGATGGTACCCACACACACGTCCCCAACCACTAGACTACAACATCAATCTCGTTTATTTTATGAACAAAACACATATGTAGCAATTATAACTTAATCTTTTATTTATTGGAATTTTAATTGTTATTCCAATTTATGTTCACTCCTATACAAATTATAATAAGTAGTAAGACATCGTAATAGGTAAATAAGCATCGTATTATATACATACTAAAGATATTATAAGATTTGATATATGTACATATAGTTACAATTTTAATTATAAAAAGACTAACTTAATTACTAAAGTAATAAATTAATGCTATAATTATAAAATATAAATTTTATTAAATTATAATACATGCAATATCTCACTACCTATTTTGTGAATTTTAACCAACATGTAAACTAATTTAAATATGTATTACTCTATGCTATTTTCAGACTTTGTTAATTTATGTTTAAACATATTTTAAATGACGGTTTACTAATTAACTGTGTCTTTTAAATTTTAAAAGACGGTTTCCACCAAACCGTCGCTTAATAAGTCCATTCCGCGCGCGTCTACTGTTTTAAAAGATGGTTTCCAACAAACCGTCACTTAAGGTCATTTCGCGCGCGCGTCTACCTGTTTTAAAAGACGGTTTCCAACAAACTGTCACTTAGGGTCATTTTGGGCGCACGTCTACCTGTTTTAAAAGACGGTTTCAGGCGAGCCGTCGTTTAAGTTCTATTTTAAAAGACGGTTTCAAGCGAACCATCATTTAAGATACTTTGGCGCGCTGAAATCACATGATTTAAAAGACGGTTTAACATAAACTGTCCTTTAAGATGTCTTTAAGTTGACCCCGCGCGTATCCAACAGGCTTAAATGACGGTTTTCACCAGAACCGTCATTTATAGACCGTTTTTTTATATATTTTCTACTAGTGATATCTTAATATTTCCTAAGGTTTATTTATTACGAACCTTATTTTATAAATCTCATTTGTTTATTCTTTGTCACATTATTTCATGTGAATATTACTAATGATGCTAGTTTCACTTACTCACATTAATACCATATAATAGCTATAGTATTTATATCATTGTAAACTATAGCTTAAGAATTCATTTTCAAGTAGACATATTTACACAACAACCCTTATGTTTTGTAAATTATGTTTTGGCCACACAATATTATACAATGTTACATTTATATTGTTATATCATATAATATGATTTTTTTTATTTCATTCTCTCTTAAACCTATAGTTTTAATAAAACTATATTTATGGCTGAGAGGCACGTATGTAATAATTCCAATTTCATTAACTTCCCATACTTTTTATTTATTACAAATAGACCACATATTTTATACTATGTTATATATATATATATATATATATATATTATATATATATCATATATTATAACATTTTTAAACCTTATAACAATATAACCTATGGTTTTTGTACTTCAGAAATTTCCGAACAGACCTTAGGTATGTTCTGATTTATAATTTTTTAGCACTCAACTTTCTAAAATTACACTTTTGACCACATACTTTATATAATGTTACACATATCATATGTTATAACATTTTAACTTTATAATAAGTATAACTTATAGTTTTAGAAAGCTATATTAATTGCCAAAATGGCACTAATGTTATAACTTAATTTCTTTCCACAATTCACATTTTTCTTTTATTACTAACACACCACATATTTCATAATATGTCATATATCATCATATATTATTTATTCATTTATTTATTTATTTATTTATTTATTTATTTATAACATGTATAACCTACAGTTTTAGGTTGTTTAAAATGCGAACAGAACCATGACTATTTTAATCCCTTTTTCAACCCCTTTTATTTTACTCATTTACAATTTGACCCATATTTATAACATATACTTTCCAATGTTATGAAAACTATATATTATACACTTTTCTTAATAAAACCTTTATATTATTCAAAAATTACCAAACTTTACCAAAATGTTATAAAGTGTTATATTCACTGTTTTAAACCCAAACTTTTGGTAATTTGCACTTATACCCCTACAGTTTTATAAATTTAATATTTAACTTATGATTTTAATATAAAGTCACAATTTATTTACTTATGTAATTAATTTTGGTCAAAGCACCTAATATGGTCAAGGTTGACCCAAAGGCTGTCGGTTTGACAATAGTTTACAAAAATTACTGTTTTGACCCAACTTTTATAATAATTGCATTTTTTTATTGCATTCGTGCAACTATATATTATATGCCTAAGTTCAAATAATGAAACTGTCATTTTATGGCACATTTTTTAAAAAAAAATAAATCAATTTTCAAAGCATCCGTTTTCAAACTTGTCCCTTTTTGTTATTTACTTATTCCACCATTTTGTTTTCGTATTATTTCATATATTCGGTTCTGTTTATTCGCGTATTCATTATTTTTATTTCGGTTTATGCTTTTTTGTTAGTTGCTTATCTCATTTAGTTTCATTGATATTTTTACTTGTATTTTCTTTATTGGTATTTGTCTGTATTTTGTCTTTATCATTATTAGTTTTAGAATTATTTTCATCATTTTATGTACAATTTGTTTGTTGCTAATTCGATTAAACTCCCTCGCATCTCATTTTATTACTTATTTTTTCTATCTCATTTATCGTTACTCGTACACATGTGATTCAACTTCCATTTTTATTGCATTCGTTTTTATTTTAGTGACCATTTTATTAACACTATTTCATTATTTTATGTATGTATTTTTGATATTTTGATTATTCTATCTCATTTACTACCACTTTCATATATCTGATTCAATTTCCATTAAAAGTATTAGCGTTTTAAAGAATTCACCAAGTTCAAATCAGAGCTATAGTTTTATTTCTCACATTTTTACAACAAATTCTGTTATTAGTATAAGGGAGTGTTCGGGTCACTTGATATGCGCATAAATTGGTGGCATGTTTGTAAGAACATATGCTGTTTTGGGTTGTTTTATTTTCTTCTGCTGTTCGGCAGAGCCCTAGGGCATTTCTAAGCAGCATATGCTGCTCTCCTTCGCGTCGCGCTCAACTATCTCCTTCCTTCTTTATTAACATTCCAAATTTTTAGAAAATAATATGGTATTAAAAGTGAAAATTTAACTAAGGAAATTTATCCAACATTGTTATAAAATCTAAACCTCCACTCCTCGTTTCATCATGCTTGTATATTTGTAAGAATTAAATAATTATAGAAAATCATAACGTAATGTTATAAGTTACTATTTTATAAATTATAAAATTTGAAATTTTGTTGGTTATATTTAAAATTTATTTTTTTATACTTTCTCTGTTTGTGAATTTTTCTATTTATTTTTACTAACAAAATAAAGTTACGTATTGTAATATAATAAATTGTAAATTGTAATTGTAATATGAAAACGGTAAACGCACTACATATAACTAATTTAACTAACTTATGTTGTATTTATGCCGCACTGCCAAACAGCAGTTTTCAAAACAGCTACATTTATACCAGCACAAACCTGACAGCAAATATGTTGTATTTATGCCAGCGCAAACCTGCTGCCAAATATACTACAAATATGCTGCCAAAACAGTCATGCCAAACAGAGCCTAACTGGTTAGTGTGAGTGTGTAAGAGGCCATAGGTCTTGAATTCAAATCTGGTTGTGCTTTGTTGTTGTTGTTTTGCCAATTTTTTTCTTTTCCGGTCAAACCCAGCCCACGGTGTTGGTCAAAACTGTTTCACCCAATCCATGCATGCGCCCCATAAAATAGAACACAAGAGCAGTAAAGCCTAAACCAATCTTGGCCCTATTCGTACCCTACCAGCCCATTTACAAACCCGGCTGAGTTCGGACATGGCATTTTTGTGGTATAAATGTGGCATTTTTGAGTTTGGTATTTTTGACGAAAAATACAAAATCGTCACCTCCGAACAACAATTTTTAAAACAGCCACAAATATACCAGCACAAAACAACGACAAAATAATCACAAAACAACCAACAATTTATGCCGCAAATATAATGAATACCGTAAACAGAGGCGGAGCCAGAAAACTGTAATTAAGGGGGCGAAAATATTTTAATAATATAAATTAATTTTTAATAAATTAATTTAAATTTTCAATATTTATAATTATATTTTAAAAATGATATTATATATTAAATTTGACACAAAATTAAATTAAAATTGAAATACATAGATTAATATATTGTAAATTAGTTTATTTTCCCTTTTTTATTTTTAGTTTCTTTTATAAAGATTGGTATACTAAATTATAAATTAATGAAAATAATATAGAACAATAGTTTTAAACTAGTAATGTTTTTCTAAATTATTTATTCAGATACAGATAAATAGTCTCTTAAAACTATTACTATCTATGAATTCTAATAAAATATTCTACAAGGAAAAGAGCAAACTAATAAAAAATGTAAACTTTCAATTATATCAAAATTATTAGAGTACAAAATATTTGTAATATATTTCAGAAATATCAATTATAAGTATTCAACTTGCTAAGTAATGATTAATTACAAAACTGTTTGTACAAACATATTATGGTTTGTCAATATATCAAAGTTATTATATGTTTTATACCGTGCTTAATAATTAAAGAATAATTTTATATGCTAATATACGTTATTTTTCTTTTTTCATTCTTGACATACCAGTATTAAATTTAAATTTATGTTTTTGAATTTCGTTAAGTAAAATTTAATTGAATATAATAATTATTTTAACTACAAATATATGTATAAAATAAATATTTTATCAACAATTAAACAATATATAATAATAAAATAATAAGTGATATCTATATATATATAATTATATAATATATATATATATATATATATTATATATATATATATTCGCTTACAGTCAATTATTTTATTATTAGAAAGAATTGCTTTTTCATTTCAATGATATTATTTATTCCATTAAAAATTAAAATAATCTTAAGTATTAATACATTTGAAATGTTATATTAAATACTAATATATAATCCATAAATTATAATTTTATATATACCATATAATATATTTGCTCTAAATACAATGGTTTATTTTTTTATTTTTTTAAATATATGTAAAAATTTTATTTATAAATTAATAGGTATACATATTATAAATTAATTGTCACTAAAATATTAATATAGAATATTAATTATTAAAGGCTATAATTGAATATCTACATATGAAACCGTCGTCTGCCGAACACTAGTTTTCAAAACAACCAGCAAAACAACAGCCAGAAAACTACCACAAAACAGCCAGTCAAAACAACCAGACCAAAACAACCACAAAACTACCGGCAAAAAGTGTGCCGAACGCGGCCAAAATACTTCTGCCACCGGGTCTTTTGGATCCCCTTCTCTATACTACTATCTTCGTCCCGTCATAAGTGTCTTGTTTGTTTTTTGGCACGCTTTTCCACTTCAATATTAAATATATAAGATAAAATAATTTTTAAAAGCTGAGTTGTACAATATATAG